>JAVLUE010000503.1:0-112610 GCA_034190945.1 Octodonta nipae
TTTGATAAAAGTGAATTGAAAAATTATACTGGCAAGCTTGAACACCCACTACCACACCGAATTGTTACAAATGTTTTTTTCTTTTTTATGATTTCTCAGAACTAGAGAGCATTAGAGGAATCTCAAATGATAGCAGCTCTGAAAATTAAAACAGTTTGAAATTTATAAGTTGATAATTTTAATTAATTTTTTTTTTGCGATAAACTATTTACAAAAACGAGTTTCTGTAATTCTTTGAGCAAAATAAAACTTTAAGTTTTGAATTATGATTTTGCAGTATATTATGAATTTTCGATGCCCGATTACAGTTATAAACTCAATAGTTTGAATGTAAATTTCCATTTAAAGAAGTTTCAATTTCATTTGGAACATTGGTTTGTTGTTGTTGTTTTTTTTTTCTAGAAACTTGAAATTTGATATACATGTGACAAGTGAAAACAATAATCGATAAAACACAAAAAAAGTTCGAACAATTGAACAATGTTTTTGGTAGCATGACAAATAAAAACCATTTTTTTTGTAAAACTACAATAAAATAAATTTTTGGTCTATTTTTTCAAAGCTAAGTATAGGTTATTGTTGTTTTTTGCATAAAATCGTTGATGATAATAAATCAACATTTAAAATCATAAAAAAATAAGCAAGGCTATAATTTAGTAATATCAGTTTTTTTTGAAAATTTATTTGATAAAAAAATTAAACCATAAATTAAAATATCAAAACACTTGTTTGAAGCTTAATCTCCACTTGTAACTTAATCTAAATTTTGTATTTTTATTCAAAAGAAAAAAACTGATTCAAAAATTATGATTTATTAGATTAAAGATATCAAGTTTTGAAGTGATGAGATTTGATATCCATAGATTTAAAAAAATTGGAGTTTTTTTTAAGAATAACCGGAAAAATCCGTGGAAAGAAACCAAGATTTTGTATTCAAGTTTTTTAGAAAATTTTTTTTGTCATTTAAATTATTTATTTTCTTTATGCTTTTATATTTTTTTAATGATGTTGAAATGTGATAAATCATCGGATAAATTTGAAGAATTATTTTTGGTTTGCATTAAAACTGAAAAAATAAACAAACAAACCGTATCATTAAATTATGGAATTCTATCTGAATCGGAACTGATTTCATGATTGAATGTTTACTTGATAAAAATAATTAGATTAATCAACCAAAATCTGCCAAAAACAGAAAACTGAAACCACGGAAAATATTCTGAATAGCACGAGTACTAAATTTTAATTTTTTTTAAAATTTAAGAAAACTACTTTAAAAAAAAAATTTGAATTCTGTACTGATAGTAGAATGAATTGTTCATCAAAGAATTGGATCATTTCCTTTTGGCCAAGGATAATGTTTTCTAATAAGAAATCAAACAGAAAGTATGAACAAATGATGTAAGTTTCCTTAATTGCTTTTTTTTCGTTATTCTGTTTCCTAGAAAAAAAACTCTTCAAATGATAAATGATTGAACGAAATTTTTCATTAAACATTGGTTCGTGTTTTCCATTAAAACCTCTATCAGTGTTTTCTCCCAAAAAAATCTTCAGAAACCACAATTTTGCTTAGTGACCAGTGAAAAATCAGAAAAAATAATTTAGGATTCTAGTCTGGGTAAAGAAAAGAAAATAGAGGTTGAGGATTGTTGATCTATTATAAAGTTATTATTATGATTTTGACTGACCGTTCAATTTTACGTCTAATATTAGACTGAATAACGAGGTAAAACATATCATTTAATCGACCGCCAAGAAAGAAAAAAAATTCTTAAATAGATGATTTCTTTTGTTGACTTTTATTTCCCTATATTTTGCGTCAAAAAAGTTTATTCACTGAAGAAAATACGATATTTGATGTACATTCAATGTAGATACAATTCTAGAAGTTTTTTTTTAGGAATACTCAAACCCACAAAAATACAAGAGAAAAAATTATATTATCAATAGCGGAAATTATTTTCCGTGAATAGGAAATTATTAATACAGATCTGCGGGTAAAGCTCATTAAAAAAAAAACAAAACATTTTTTTCGGAATAAAGGACAACAAAGATGGAATTCCAATTGTTTACAACAGGAACTGAATTCATTTAAGGCTCTTTTCGGTCTGTTTTTCTTATATTTCTAATAATTTATTAATAGATTCGTTCAGTGTTTCCAAAATAAACATTTCATTAAATGTCTTCTGTATCTTCAAACTTGACGTTTCGTTTTGCTGTTTTCAGAGAATAGTTTTTTTTTTTTTTTTGGATTCGGAAATTTTTCTATATTTTAAATAATTAATTCATTTGAGTGAGAAAAACTCCGAATCCAATTTCACCAAGATTGGTTCAATTAGTTTTGATTTTTGAGAAAAAAAACTTCAATTTTTTTCTCTTTTCTTATTAATGCAAGTAAGAACTTTTCAATTATTTAATGAAAATGAAGCATTAAATATTAAAATATAGAAAAAATTATTTGAAAGTGATTCAATGCTTTGCTTTTTTTTAAAAATTCTGTATAGTTTTTTTTAGCCTTGCTGCTCTCACCACTAGTAGTTGTCCATTGACAAAATAAATAATAATAGAAAAAAGTCTCCAAACAAAAGTATATAGACGTCAAGTTTTTTAACTTAAATTTCTTTATAAAAAAAAATTCACAAAAGTATTGATTTTAATAAGGCATAGAAGTATGGCAACATTTTACTGTTTTGCTATGATTTTGCTATTTGCACGAAAATTTAACAAATAAAAAGAATGACTTTTTCATTGTATGATGATAATTTATTTCAAAAAACTGTCTCAGTTTTTTTTTCTTTGAATGAATTTTTGATTAATTTATTTCAATTAAATGTTTTAATTTAATTCAATGATTTTTTTTTAGAAAAAAACTCGTTTTTATCTTTGGTTTAAATCTTTTAAAAATTCTGGCTGAAATTTTTACAATCTTCTATATCTTGCTGGAAAGATTCAATTCAATGAAATTTAAGAAACTTTTAAAAAATTACAAGAAATTATTTAAATTTCTTTCTTGTTTAAAAGAATCACTGGAAACACAGAATAAAAACAGTTAAAAATTGAAATATTCTATGAAATATTAAAAGTGAAAATAATGTGTGGCACTTGTTTTTCAAAGGTCCTAGATTCTTTTGAAAAAAAAGATTTATTTTTTGAATTTCATTGAATCGGAATGCGCAATTAATTAATTCTGAAAAAAAAGTTTATTAAAAAATGAAAGCTCCAATTTATTTTCTACTCGTTTTATGTTTAGTAAATTTTTTTTAAAAGCTCGTTGAATAGCAATGATAAATGCGAATAGTCATTCAATATAAAAATTCATTTTTTTTTAAAAACAATGAAAACAAGAGAAAAAATTAACTACGAGTGTCATAATTCATTACAAACTAGAAATTCGTCTACTACTCAACCATAAACAGAGTTTGTTAATTATTCAGAAAAAAAAAACTCAAAACGCTAACGCGTTTTTTAAATTCAAGTTCCTCTCTGTTTTTAAGGTTTTGGTAAAGTTTGAAAAAAAATTTTCATCACGTTGCTGGGCGATCGAGAGCCAAAGAAGGAAACAGGAAAAAAAAATTTGAATACAAAATCACAGGCCAAATAATTCGATTGAATTTACACCAAATTTTTTTCAAGCTCTGAAAAAAAAACGAAGATTTTTTTCTAGTTTTGTTCTTTCATCCACTGTTAACAACTGTAATAACAACCATAGAAATCAACCCACCAACCAACCAACCAACCAACTCAGCTCTCTTATTCAAAATATTTATCTTTTTCTTCCATTATTTCATTCTATTTTGAACAGAGAAAAAATTTCTTAGCTTAGAAAAATCTGAACTGTTTTCTATTTTTTTTTGGTTGAAAATGAATGAAGAAGAGAAAAAAAAATCAACCAACAACTACAAACAAAACAACAAAAAAGATACAAGTTCAGAATTTTTAATCAACCTCCAGAAGAGAACTGAAAGAGGAAAAAATTTGAGCAGCGTAGAATTTTTTTTCCTGAATCTTGAAAATGAAAAAGAACTTTTAGAAATAGAAAGAATCAGAAAGAAACAGAAAGAAACTGACGCCAATTAAGTGTCTGTTTGGATCAATAGAGTTTATATATTTTTCTCGACAAGCAACTCAAATCTCAAAGCGATTTTTTTTCTGTTTTGTTTTCAAGACTGAATAGAATATTCTCTCTGTTTTGGTTGGTATTTGTGTTGTCAGTAGTGGTTAGTGTGGGTTTTTTTTTTTTGGTCCACATCATTTTGTGCTTTTTATTGAACTTTTGGTGAGTATTAGGAGAGTTCTATTCTATTTGCCAATAATTCACTTCACTCGTTCAAACAAAACAATGATAAGAATCTTTAAACGAAAACAAACGAAACAGAGAATGAATGAATGAATGAGAGAGAGAGATAGAAGGAAAAAAAATAGAACGTGCTGTTCGTACGAATGTTGAAAAACACAAACATCATCATTGCAAGTATTATACATACGTTTTCATTTCATTTCTTTCGTTTTCTTTACGAAAAAACAAATAAACCAATCGATTCTTTAATATTATTTATCATCATTATTCCGCTAATTTGGCATTTGCAAATTCTCAATGTTATTTATTTATGTGAAATTTTTTTTTTTTGAAAAGCTTGTTTTTACTTGTTCCAGGAACTCTTCAATTCAAAAATAAAACAATTTTTTTTTCTGAAAATAAAAGAAAAACTCAATCAATCATCAGAGAAAGAGCACTACAAAGAAAAGTTTTTCCATTTTCTATTAAAAACAATTCATTTATCTCCATTGAAACTCTTTTCTAGTGAAATAATGAAATTCTGTGTTTCACAGTTTTTCCCCACGAAATTTTGTTCTTCATCAATTTTCATGGTTATGGAAAAATATCCCTCTTGGTATGATCATCCTACAATCTAGGACCTAGAGGATCGTTGATTGAAAGTTTTTCTTGCCTAAAAAAAACTGCTATTCTGCTACATTCTTCTCTCAAAATTTGTGTTTTTTAAATTTTCAAGAAACAAACCTAGGTTTTGATGATGTAATCTGCTCTCAGAAGCTGAAAACAGATGAAGAATCCTTTTAACTAAATTTTTTTTTTTGTTGAAAGAAATCTTAATAAAATATTTTCGGAGTTTTTCATTATTCAATTATTAGTTTTAAATTTTGAGAATATTTTTGAAAAAAGAACTGTCGTTGATTTATTAAATTGTTTTAAAAAAAAAATTTATCTTGACAATTGAATTTGAATTTTTTCTATTTTGAGGTTTGTAAAATTAAAAAAAAATCGAAACAGATGCTTCAATGAAACACACCATATCAGAGACTAAAAAAAAACTCTTGAAACTAAAAATAAAATGTGTAAGTTTTTTGGTTTTGAATAGAAAAAAAAACTCATCTTGTTGAAACTTTCAAAGTTTTTCCTTTACAACAACCAGAAATTTGAAGGAAATAAAATTACAAGACCTCAAAACAAAAAAAATGAGCCAGGTGTCAAATTTTACTCTGTTAGGGCCTGAAAAAAAGTATCTTCGTGTTTTAAACAACATGAATTTCAATAAACACAAAAATTCTATTAAAAAAAACTCGAAATAAATGAAACCAAACAAACAACAACATGAATTATGAGGAATGAATTATTTAAACAGAATTTTTGTATTTTTTTTTTATAACCAAAACAAAAATACAATAATAAAAAATTAAATCATCAACAACAATTGAAAGTAAATACAGGAAAAAAAGCTCGTTAAAAGAAAGTTTTTACCCTGAAACAAGTATAAAAATGAAAGAAAACAAAAAAATTTAAATACAACCAACCAAACCAAACAAACAAATGAGAGAAAAAAAAACAAATTTAAAATTTATGCTAATTATTCCTCAATCTTTTGGTACAACAGATAAAATTTTATGAAATAACAAGCTTAAAAACAACCAACCAACCAAGCAAGAAGAAGAGCTTGAAGATTTTTTAGAACCAAAAAACCATCCAAGAAGCTCAATGTTTTTAATACTTAAACCAGAGGAAAGAAATAGTCTGGAAGAAAGAGAAAAAAACTTTTTCTACTTTCAAATGAATTATTGCCAAGCAGAATGCATCCCTAAAAGGAAAAACAAAACAAAAAGCTCAATGAAAATCTATGAGGTTTCTCGTATTTTTTCTTCTTCCGAATGATGGAACCCGACGTCGCTTCCACAGTTCAAAAGCATTAAGTATTCTAGGAACCAAGCAAAAAATAAAATAATGTAGAATGCGTATGGCTAGGCTCACGGACACCAATTAAGATTAAAGTCATATCACACATTCATTGTTCATTCTCAGGTCAATAAATAAAACATTCATTCTCCACAAGCGAAAAAAAAAATAACGAGAAATAAAACGATGCCAAACCACCACACACAAACAGCTTTGAAGCCTAAGCTTTTGAAGCAAAAAAAAAAACTACCAGACTGAAATGAAATTTTTCAGTTTAAAACAAGATTTAGTAGACACAGTACAGTGCTGTCACGCTTAAACACAAATCGCTTCATTCAAAAAATCCATCTATTCAAAGATTTAAAAAAAAATTTTGCTATTTTTTCTTAAATCTTCTCAGTATCACTTTCATCACTGTTCCAACAAGTATCTTTTTCTTTTTTTCAAGCAAATAATTCATAGTTTTGTTTTTTTTTTTTTACTAGAAAAATAAATATTTAAAACAGTTGAGAGAAATCTCAGAATCTCAGTAGAAACAGTCACAGTAGCTTGTCATTTAATTAATTTTAGAAAAACGAACCATAGTATACATATATTACTATTATTTTTATTATTAGTAGTAGTTTGATTGTCATTTATTTTCAATTCATTTACATTTGAGTATAATTAACAAAGACAGCGAAACACTTCTGCAATTTTCCAATTAAAAGCAAACGAGAAAGAGAGAGAGAGAGGAAAAAAATGTCATTTTAATAACATTAACCAAATGAAGACGAAAGCAGGAGAGCTATTTTGTTTGTTTGTTTTTTACCGTAAATAAAATCCATGTTTCTGTAGTGATGTTTTGGAAATAGAAATTATAATTTCAAAATACTAGAGAAAACAACGTAATTTTCCAGAACAGAAATAAATAAATGACTTTTTTTTTTCGGTTCGTATTACAACATCAATAATGATAGTTCAAGATATTTCAAAATTTTCTATCACCAGAAAACAAACGACAACATACATTAAAAAAAAACCCAAAACTAAATGAATTTAGAAATTTTCCGAGAAACTAAAATTTGAATAAGATGTCATCAAATTTTTTTTTTGCTTTTCTACGTTCTGGAAACACAACAATATATCAATTTCGAAAAGAAAAAAACCATTCATTTCTATTCGAGTTAACGGATTTTTTTTTTTTGTCACAAAAAAAGACTTCTGCTGGTGTTTTGAGCTGGTTTTTTTCAGAGTAATTTTCTGGAAGAAAAATTTGAAAACAAATTTGTCAAAAGAAAAAATTGAATGCAATTGAATCGATGCATTAACTCTTCACAATAAATATGTAGCTGAAAGGGAAAAAAACTGACGATGATAATAAATGAATTACAACAAGGAAGAGAGAGAGAGAGAGAGATAGGAAAAATTTTTTTTCTCACAAAAAATAGCGAGAAAAATAAGCTCGAGGCTTTTGAAGTTTTGTTAGAGCACCAAAAGCTTAGCGGTCCTAATTTAGCTATTTATGAGCTGAATTTATTTTAGCTCAAATTTGAAATGTTGTGGCAAACTGAAAGAAAAATAAATAAATAAATAAAATGGTTAATGTAAAAGATTTGTGTTATTTTGTTATTCTATTTTTTTTTTGTCTTCGTTGTGTTCGTTTGTGTGTTCAAGAAAAGTTGTGGTTGTTGTGAAAAAAAATAATATTTCACTATCTGACAATTTTATTTTTCAATTTGTATTTTTTCTTAGAAAAAAAACACAGCCTAAAAAAATACCCCAGACAAATAGCCCTAGAAAAAAAATCCTTAACAAGAACAATGGGAGAACATGGAGAGGACACTTCACTCTTTATAAAAAAAACGTCAAATTTAGGCTCTACTTTTCTTCTCTTTCTTTTTTTTTAACATCATTGTAAACAAGCTATTGATAGATATCGGGTGGGAAACAAAGAAGAGAGAACAAAATATAGAAACAGTAAACACTCAATTGAAACATTCATTTTCCGGGGTAGAAAAATTAATTGATACAAATGGTACCCAAGAGATTTTTTCTCTCTCTCACACACACACAGATTGTTTTATTGTCAAACGATTTTGTTTCAAGGAAAGCTGAAAGAAAAAAAAAAGATTTAAATGGTTGAAATTCAAGGGAAAAAATATAATGAAAGGATATTCTTGTTAGATGAAATATTTTTTTTTTCCAAAAAAAAAAAAATGACAAGAATTCTCCATAATTTTAATTTGAAGGGAAAAATCTAGGACAAACAAACAAGACAATATATTTCAATTATTTTCAGAAGAACCATCACTTTTTCTTCTGTTATTCTTCACTTTTTGCAATCGCATCCCAGTAGAAACGATAATTTAATCGAACAACCAAGAAGAAACCAAGATGATGATCAATTGTTCTTGAAACTTTTTTTTAAATTCTAATTTATTATTCAATTTTTCAAGAGTGTTGGTATTTTGAAAGCCCAGTGCAATTAGACTTCATTTGCATCTTTGCAATATTAAATTAAATATATAACGGCCTAAATTTTGAAATGTTTTAAAAAATTAGAATTAGCTGCAGGCAAACTTTAAAAACTTTGCTTTGATTTAAAAAACAGAAGTTTTTTGAAAAAATTATTCATTTCTCAAAAGAAAAACCAATTAACAATTGTTTTTTTTTTTTTGAAATTTTATTGAAATTAATTATTCAAGTTTTAATCGAAATAAAACTTTGAATAGTCTGAACTCAAAAAACAAGAGAAAAAAAAATCAAAATTTATAGTCGGCCAAAATTAGTTATCAGTAGAACTCACCGGTAGTTTTCTAATTGAAAGTTTGTATTTTTTTTCCTTCTTGTTTTTGAAAAAATAATTGAAATTGATCAATAATAATAGTTTCTACTGATATTTGAAACGATACGATTCAACAAACAAACAAACAACTCAAAATCATTAGTTTTGAAATTAAAGTTGAAACAGTTTCTGTTCTTATTCTAGTTGTTTTAGGTTGACCAAGAAAAAAAAAAAATATTTTCAAAAAATAATTATTAATTATTTTGAAACAGAAATTCTAGTTGCAAAAAAGAAATCAACTTTTTCGATAAATTTTAAGCTTCAGGTTAGAATGGTAAGAACCTTGTTTGTTTAATGGTAGTATTGGGTTTTCATCACTTTTTTTTTTAAAACCTTTTTGCTAAAATTTTTTTCTTATTGAACAAACTATAATGATTGTTTGTTTTTGAGCTTTTTTTTCCTAATTTAACAACAACTTTTTACTGTTATTATTTATGATTATTATCGTCGTTGTTGTTGGGTTGTGTTTGAAACAGAAAAAAAATAATTCCATTTTCGTGTTCTACTATAATAATTGTTTTATTATCATTTTTTTTTTATAATATAACAATTACAAATAAATAAATGAAAAAAATTTTAATATGCTCAGTGTGTTATTAATATATACTTGGCAGGGTATTTTCGACTAGTGTTGAACGAACAAACAAATAAAATTTTTTTTGTAGTTTTTTTTATGGAAAGAAACTTTGTCAATCACAAATTTATTTTATTAATTTTGTAAATGATGAACCAAGTAATAATTATTTTTGGCCTTCTACAAAAAAAATATCATTATTCACAAACACGAACGATAAGATTGTTTTGTTCTTTTTCCTCTTAGTATTCTTAATTCAGTCGAGTTCAAGTTCTATTTGATTTGAGAAAAAAAGTAAATTTAAAAAAAAAAATTTTTTAAGTATTTTTGAAAAGCATGGTTCAAAAAACTGTCTTTGCTATTTTATTTTATTTTTCAACAACCAAAATCTTAGTAATTTTCAGAGTTTCACTATAAATCATAAATTTGGAAAAAATGATTAATAAATAATATAAAAAAATACGAAACTAAAATTTGGAAGAAACACCCTGAAACTGTCTCAAACAAAAAAAATCATTTAATTCATTAAAGCTCAAAAATCCCAAACACACACATTGAAAGAATAAGTTCGAAGCAAAGCTTCGAAACAATTTCAAAATTCTGAGATATTTTCTCTTTTGTTTTCTCAACAAAATGAAACACAAAACCTCTGCTTGAAAAAAAGAGTTTTTAAAGTAAAAAAAAATGGAACTAGAAAAAATGTCCAAGAAGATTAAACACAAACATAACAAAACGAAAAACAGAACAGAAACAAGGATTAATGATTCGCAACCATTGACAATCAGGATTTCACTATTTTGCAGTAAACATTAGAAACTAATTTGAGGTCGATCGAACCAAAAAAAACGAAAGAAAAAGAAACCAAGTCTAGCTGGGTTTCCAATTTTCTCAACAGAAGCAGAAGAAAAAGAAGCACAGTGTAAAAGAAACATAATAGAAAATGTAAAAACTAATCAAATACAATTTCTCATCGCCCTAAATCAATGACTACCAGAGTAGAATAAATTGAATTTGTTGGGATTTTTTTTTTTGAAAGAAAAAAAAATGGTGGAAAAGCCATAGTTGTGAAAATTATTCTTTTAGTTTAGTATGGAAAAAAAAACACTGAGAACGTAATTATATTGTTTCCTTGGTACTAGTGGAAAAAAAACAACGAAACAATAATTATTCAAAATGTTTCCAAACTTTTTTTCTATCTCGTACCTACAAGTGCAAGAAAATTATTGAACAAACAAAAAATTGGCCAATTCTAAAACGAAACAGCTCTCGAAATTTTCTCTAATGTGACGAAAAATAAATTTAAATTGAAAAAATTCCAACAGAATGTCAAAAACAATGCTTTAAGCGTAATATTTTGCTAAAAAAAAAGTTTTTAATCAGAAAATTTGTTTTTTTTTTTTGAAGACGTTCAGTTTCAGAAACTTCAAAGTTTCAAAATTCTGTAAAAAAAGTTTAATAATGAGTTTGAATAAGAAAAGTACTTGAAAAATAAAAAAGCCACTCAACTAACTGAGAATAAGTTTTTTTTTAAAAATTATCTCAGGTAGTTTTTTAATACAACGTGAAACAGAATATTTGGTTCCATAAAAAAAAATTTTCTGCTTGTTTGTTAATATAAAAATTTTAAATTAGCAAGTTAACTTGGCTGAGTTCTTTAATATTTTATCAAAAGTTTACAAAACTTTTAATATATTGAAAAAAAAAATGGAAATATTAATCAGTTTTATGGGGTTGTTTTTTTTCTAAAAAAAAGAAGTTATCAGCAGTATAAAAAAAAAAACAATTTGAAAATTAAGTTTTTCGACAATTTTGAAATTAAATCAAAAGCTCACGGTCGGTTTGTTTGGTCTTTTTAGGAAAAGCAGCCCAACTTAAACTCAAAAAAAAAACTTTTTCTCTTGGTTCGGTTAAATTTTCTATAAGAAAACAAAAAAATTCTTCTCCTTTACTCGATATTTTGTTTAATTTATTTATTTCTAAGATTTTTTTTTTTTTTGACATCGAAAACATCAAACACTATTCTTTTATTCGAATCATCATCGGTCATCATTTACTTTCAATTTAACACACTGTCTCTCTCATTTTATTGAAAATAATAATGATGATAGTTTTTCATTGCCTGTGTTCTTCAAAAAGCTTCACGAAAAAACTACAGAGCTTAAATGAAATAAAGAAAGCTAGAGATGAAATACCTCGAACAATCAAACGAAAAAACAAAGCAGCTAATATTAAAGCAACAACACACAACCTGATTGTTGTCAGGCCATAAACAAAAAATGTTTTTATCGACAAACAGAACAGGAGAAAAGAAAAACGCTAACAAACTACCAATTTAAAAGAAGAAGAAAAAAAAATTTTTTTTTTTGATGAGCTCTGAATGTTTCAAAACTGACCAAACATAAAAATTTTGATAAAATTTTTTTCTTTTAAAAATTCCTTTCCGAAAAATATTCTAAAACTTTGTAAGAGAAAATCTGATTTTACCAATCAATCGAGAGCTTCAAAAAAAAAATTTTTCCAATCAATTTGCATTCATTTTAGAGTGGTTTTCAAACAAAACAAACCCGTATCTTGTATTTTAATAGAATTTATAATGTTTTATTACTAAAGTTTTTGAAAAACTCCATAAAAAAACTGAAAAAATTGTTTCGAAAAAATGCTGGCAAATGGATTTTTTTCTCAGATAAGTTTATACAAAGTGTTTGCAAGAAGAAAAAATTATCTTAATTTTTCATTACGCTGAATGAATGATGTTTTTCGAAAAATTGAACAATCGAGTTTCAGTTTTTTTTCTTAAACTTCTTCCACTAAAATGAATCTTTTGAATGTTGATTTATTTCATCATTTACTAATTTCCTGAAAACGAGGTTTTTCGTTTAAATTTTTTTCTCCTGAGAATCTATGAAAAAATACGACGACAGCAGCAAAAAAAAACAGATTCTAGGTAAAGTCTAAACATGAGAACTGAATAAAGCATAACAGAAACAACAAGCCAAAAAAACTCAATTTCATTAATTTTCAATGAATAAATGAAGTGAAATTTATGGGCAATGGCTTAAAACAACCGATTTGAATCAACCAAATTAAACCAAGTTGAATTGTTTGAAATTTTTTTCTCTTCTAAAGTTTTTAGTTTCAGTTATTTTCAAATCTTTTCAACTTACCACTGTTTTAGTGTTGATTTTTAATGAATTTTTTTAATGAAATTAATTATTTAAAATAATAAATCAACAGTTTCAATTTAATTTTTCTATTTTTGAAGATACAAAATTTAAATTTTTTCTGGTTGTTGCTACCATTTTCTTCCAATTCAAGTCAATTTTTCTTAATAAAACATTTTTTCTCTTGAGACAAAGCAAACAATTGGACAAACATGCTCGTTCACTTTGTTTGTTTGCTTTGTGTGCGAATGAATTTTTCTGCTTTTGCTCTTTCATTTTGTTGTTGTTCTTCTCCATAAGAACGCTGTTTAATCTTGTTGCTAGAAGTTTTTTTAAAAAAAAAGATGGCTTTTTAAGATTTATTTACAAAAGGAAAAAAAATAATGTGGCTCTTCCATTCTATTATCACATTTAAAAACTTCCGTTACATTTTCTTTTAAATTTATTTTCCTTCATTGTGAATCATCTGTTTGTTTGTTTGTTTGTCTGTCTGTCTGTTTGCTAGTTGGTAGTTTTTTCTTAAAAAATTTCTACTCGATTCATCGATTAGAAAGAAAATGAGAGACGAATATAACAATAATAGTAAATAAAATGAAAAATAAATAAATAAATAAAAGAGAAAGACACCGAGACATAGACACACATCTATATTATTCATTTATTTTATTTCATTTTTACATCCAATTTATTTCTGGCTCTTCTGCTTGTGAGACCCACAATGAGATAAATGGATAGATAGAAAGATGTGCCGATAGATAGATAGATAGTTGGCAGACAATGATAGTATTTTCAAGAAAATGAAAAAAAAAACAACCAGAAAAACGAATAGAAAAATTTTCAAGACGACGATAATCTTGCATTAGATTATTTATTCAATTTTTTTTGGTTCGTTCGTTTGTTGTTTATTCGCTGTTGTTGTCATCAGCATTGAATTATTATTTTTTTCCATTTTCAGTTTGTTTGTATTCAGTGTTTTTAAATTCTGTTTAAACCGAAAAAAAATGTGAGAAAAACCTCAAAATTCAAATTAGATTTCTTTAAGAAGAAGAAAGTAGCGTTTTAACAGAAAAAAAATTGAAACGTGTTTTTTTTAAAAGTTTCGCCATTGAATTTTTTTTCTGTTCCAATGTTCCAGAATTCTAAATTTGCCAAAATCTTTTTAAAAAACTTTTTTTTCTGATAACACAACCAGTTGTTGTTGTTGTTAAACTAGTATTTAAAAAATTTGAGTTTTTTTCAATTTTCCTAAAGCTTTTTTTTTTAAATTTTTTAGCCGACATGGTTTTTGTTGTTGCCATCATCTTCTATCATCTAAAATAATACGAGTGAATTTTTATTATTCAGGAAAAAAAACAGACTTTACTTTCTATTTGTATTCGTATATTCTATATTTTCGAGAATTTAAAATTTAAAGTTAAAACGAATTAAAAGTGGTGAAAAGTTGTGAGAGAACAAAAGCTCCAGAATAATTATCATATGTAGTTGAATCGGTTTTTTTTTTACTTCGCTTCAAATTTTGTCGGTAAACTTTTTCATATGTAGATTAAAACAAGTCTATTGTCGAGAATTGTTTGTTCGTGTTCACGAAAGCTTCACTAAAAAAAAATCTGGTTCAAGATTCTAAATAGAATTAAAGTTGACTTTTGAGATTTAAAATAGACATCCTCTCTGATACTGACACGATGTTTAGTGAAAGAAAAACTCTCACACATTCTCATTAAAGGCAGACAAAAAATAATCAGCTCCAGTGAAGTAGTCCGTAGAACTTAGTACTAGCACTTTCCATCTCAAATGGACAATAAAACAGAGTTTAAAAACATTGACTCCAAATGAGAAAATATTTTTTATTTAATTTTGTGTGCTACCACACAGAGTTTCAAGAACAAATTAGAAACAAAAGTTTTTTCTAAGCGTTTCTCTCCATGAAATCAAATATTAATTTTGTCTCTAGTTCTAGTTTTTTTTTAATTAACGTTGATAATATTCAGTTCTTTAAACTTTGACGAAAACTTTGATTTCAAACAACAGAGTTGTGGTTTCACACACACTTTTGCAAAACCATCACAATATTTGCAAGAGTTTCCATCTTAAAGTAAATTAAAAATTTTCTAATTCATATTTTTTCATTTCTAGGAAATTTTAGAAATGAAAAATTCTATGAATATAGATTAAAAGATTATAAATAGTCAAAAAAAAACTTACATTTTGAAATTGAACAGAAAAAAAATTCTGTTTTGATTGATTTTTTTTTACTCTGGTTTGGTTTGGTTCTCAGTGATGGCTTTCATTTTCTATAAATTTCAATGACTGTTTGGCTCACTCTTTCCCATCCATTCTCTCTTGGGAAATCGATTCCTTCAGTCATCCAAACAACAACATCACGAAACGAGATAGAAGAATAAAAGTTTGTTTTTCCCCTGTTGAAAGAAAGCCAAAAAGAGATCATTTATTAATACGAAATAATAATAATGACAGTAAAGTTGAAAAAATTTCAATTTGATTCTTGATTCAAACAGTTTTTAGAATAAAAAAAATTTTAATTAAATATTTAAAAAAATATTGATTTCTCTGTTTCTGTTGTCATTCTGTGTGTGTGGTTAAAAACATTTCAATCCTGAAGAAGAGTTGACTTTTCTAATTTTAAAATTTTTTCTCGCAAATCGTAAAGTGCGGCAGCCAAAAAAAAAAATCAAAGAAACCAAAAAGGAAAAAATTGATTTTTGGTTTTGGTTTTTTTTTCTGATTAAAACAAACTTTGGTTTTGAGAGTAAAAAGAAAAAAACTTTTGTTTCAATGGAGAAGATTGAGCTAAAAAAAAAAATTAATTTATAATTTTCCCTAAGGGCCTGCACATGGGATGTGTGTGTGTGTGTGTGTGTTTGATGAGATACCCCGCATCGCATTCAATTCTTTTGTTTTTTTTTTCAACTGTTTCATTTTCGTTTCATTATATAATTTTTCTGTTTAATTAAAACCAAATAAGCGTAGACTATCCGTGATTATTCTCCAGCTATTCAAAGAGATGCGAATAGATTGAAAATTGGAAACCTAAATAAAAACCAGAAACAACAACATCCAACATAATACCACCAAGGCACGGTACGGTTTTAAATTTATTTTTTCTTTCTAATGAAACAAAGAGAAATCGAACAAAAAAAAAACACGCTTTTTCTAGAATTTTTCTTTAGAAACGATATTTTTTTATTTTTTCCGCAATTTAGAAGTGGAAAAAAATTCAGTGAAGCGATTCAATCACTTTTAAATGTCATTAAACTTGATTTTTGTTTTCTCAATTCTCATTCTTGAAAAAATTTAACATTGAGGAGAGAAAAAAAAAGCTATGACAATGGAAAACTTTTATTTAATTATAGATAAGATTTGTCAAAACCAAGATTCAATCTTGCTCTAGTTCAACTCAAATATATTAGAAAAAAGAATTACAATAAATAAATAAATTTCAATTGCTAAAGATTGAAGAGATTTTCGACCACAATTTATTCTGGATTCATATTGAAACACTTTGATCGATTGAAATGGTTTATGTTTTTTTTCTTGTTTTTATTTTTTTCTGGTTAAATTTATTTGTTTTTTGGTTATTAGTTGGATCTGATTGAAAGGATCAGAAACGGGAAAAAAATCAAAAGAAAATTGAAGAAACAATTATTTTAGAATTTTTTCTCTGTTAAATGGAGAAAGCGTTTTATTTTTAACTTGGAATTCAACATCTAGAAGAATTCTTGTTTTTTCTTCCAAAGATAAGTTTGATAACTCACTTGTTTTGTTTTGGATTCGTTCTTTTTTTTTTCATTTAATAAAAATAATTGTATTTTTTCTTTCTATTATTAGTGAAGCATTAATTTTGTTTCTTATTAGTGTCATTTTTTTGGGTTTGAATTGTATTAAGTTTTTTGTCAAATGTCAATGTTTGATTGGTGTAAATACCGGGAAAGAAATGCCATATAAAATAGAAACATTTTGGCCAAACTTATTAGAAAATAGAAAACTAAGACAAAAAACACTCTAAGTTTGGAAAAGAATTTTATGAAGAGAAATAAATCTTAACATCAAAAGAATTTTGTTTAATAATATATTTTTTATGTTTCGATAAAATGGGTCTAGTGTTTTTAGAAAAAGAGAGAGAGAGAGACAGGAGGTAGATGAGATCAATAGAGGTAAGTTCCAAATGGTGAAAAAAATCTCATTTTAAAAGGTTTCTATTACAAATCTAAAGATGCTGGTGTGCGTTTAGACTTTTAGCCGATTCACCACCACCACCACCGCCAAAAAAAAACCAAGCACGTTCCAATGTGTTTCAATCATTTTTTCTGCCGATTCATGTTTTGGGTTTAGATTCGGGTTTTAGTTCAAAACTGTGTGTGTTTAAAACTCTCTGTCTCTTTCTCTCTCTACAAAAAAAGTAGTAATAATGATAATCGGTGATTCAAATCACGAACCAGTGGAGAGAAATAGGAAAAAAACTCACTTACCAAATTCAAATCAAAATTGTCATTAAAAGTTTAAACAAGCAAATTCAAATCTTTCCAAAGGAAAAAAAAACGAAAACCAAGAAAAAGTTCTCAGGTTTTTTGTTTTAGCGTTTTTTCCTTTTCTTGTTTTATTTTCAAGTTTTATTTGATTTTTTCTCTCCTCTTGTTGACTTCATCAAATTTCTATTCAATTTTAGAGAAGGAAAAAAAAATGATCGAGTTTTCTATTTTATTTTAAACCAAATGAAATGAAATGAAATGTAATGTTTTCACTCCAAAAATGAACTGTCAAGTTGAGAAGAAAAAAATGATTAAGGCACAAAAAAAAAATGTTTGACTACCCGCCGGCCTAAACAAACAAGCTGAAAACTCTGTGCAAACAAAATTTTTTGAAAAGTTTTTTGTCATTTTTTTTCTGGGAAATTCAATTGGAAACAAGAAAATAGCTAGAAAGAGCCAGAAATATTTAAAATTTGAAACATCGTTGACCAAATAGGATGTTCTCTTTAGTTTGGAAACTTTTTCTGGATGATGAATTTGAATTGGAAACCATTTTTGTTTTCAAATTTTTTTAGCCTGTTTTACTGTTCAAGTTTCTTTTGAAAGCTCACAAATAACAGAAATTATTTATTTAAAACTAATTTTCTTAAAAAATTTTACTGAAACATTTTTCCTATTTCAGGTTTATCACAATCATCAAGATTCTATCAATATTTTAATAGAATGGGAAAAAACATCGAAATTTGAATTGGTAATAAATAAATAAATAGTATTTCATAAAATCACTACATTAGTTAAATTTTAAGCAGTTATTCAAAAAAAAAAACTCAATAATTTAAATTCAAAACTATTGAATTTTTTTTCTTGAAAAAATTTTCTACTAGTTTTTTAGTGTTTTTATTTTTGATATAACAAACATTTAAAAAAAATAAATTTTAAAACACGAGCTTCACTAACAAGAAAATAGAAAGCTAATAGAAAATTTCATTAAAAAACTTGTACTAAAACAACTAAACAACTGTCAAAAATTCGACAGTTTAATGAATGTTGTTTCTAAATAATTTCTAGTTTTTTTTTCTTCTTCTTTTTCTTCTCAACTCTTCTCGAGAAAAAAAACTTTCACTTCCTTTTGGATGTTGAATTTTGTTTTCTATTATTTCACAGTGTGTGTGTGTGTGTGTGTGTGTGTGTGTGTGTATTAACACTAGGAAAGAGTGCAAAAACAGAAAAAAAGTCTAAAAATGATTCCAAGGAAAAAATCGATTATACTTTAATTTTAATTCTGCTATTTTTTCCATTATTTAATGATTCCCTGGTTTGTTGTTGTTGTTGTTTTTTTCCCGTCTTTCTTCTTGGTGGAGCTTCAAGAAAAAATTACAGCCAGAAGAAAGCGGAAAAATTGGAAAAAAAAATAATGAAAAAACAACAACAAAATTAGAAATCTATACGAAATATATGAACATTAACGAGCTGGAATCCACCAGAGCACCCAAAACAACAACAACAAAAACATCAATTCGATCGGAAGGATTCAGGAATTAGAAACCAGAATTCTTAATTTTTTTTTCTCTTTATTGGTATATAACTGGTTGGCTGGAAAAAAAGAAACACACCCAGGGAAGATTTTCTTGTTTAGTTTCAAAAGTTTTTCCATTCTATTATTTGTTTTGAGAATGGAAAACTGAATGAAAAACGGAATAAAAGCAAAAAAAAATTCTTATAACACAACAACCCAAACAAAAACAGACCAACAATAACAAAACAAATGATTATTTAAAGTTTTTAAAATTTAATGTCTGCTTGTTCTACACACACACGAACTACACTTGAAAACTTTAAATCTTTCTTTCTATTGAGTTGAGAGGAAGAGAAAAAAAATTAAAAGTATTGTTTTCCTAGAGTCTCATTGAACCAACAACAACGGTGGTTGTTTTTTGTTATGTTTTACTTGAAAAAAAAAATTATTCTTGATGATGTTTGAGTTTTCAAGGCAGAAAAACAAACCTAGCTAAAAACTTGGCGAAGGCAGCAAAAAAAAAACCGGCAGAAGTAACAAGAATCCACAATCAAATTGATTCGTGCTTAGGTTTTCGAATTAAACGAAAAAAGCTTTCAAAAGAAGAATAAAAAATCATCATTCTTGCTCTCTTTTTTTTTTCCTATCGTTTCTTTCGATTGAACTTTGACACAACCAGAAATAGATAAACTAAACGTTATAAATTTTTCTTGGAATTCATTATTGTCATCATCATCATGATGATTGTGTGGATCATCAAGTAGAAAAAAAAAACCAAACAGCAACATCTGTTACTCAGGCAAAGCTCATTGGCATTCGTTGAATTCCAAATCAAATCAAGCTGAAACAAGAATAGAAAAGAAGGAAAGCAGGAACAAAAAGATTTCCAAAAAAAAATGATTTCTATTATTAAAAGTTCAAAGATCTCTTTGCTTTTGATCAAATCTTTTCGCTTTTCTAAATAAGCCACCAAAATAATCGTTTATCATGGGGAGGATTTTTTTTTTTCTTTCAAACCAAAACCCTAGGAGAAACCGAGGCCCTATTTATCGAGTGGTGTCAACGCGCACCACCACCACCAACAACAACAAAAAACCCAAACAACAAATTCAATGAAACTGCCACTTTAATTTTGATACCCAAACACACACACACACGACCAACCAAATAAATAAACAAACGAACAAAAAACTATTATTCAAACCAAGAAACAATTCATCTTTTTTTCTGGGTTGGTTGAAAATATTGCCATTTATCAAACTTTTCCTCTTCAATAGGATTCAACCACGAGAGTTTTCTCAATGAGTTAATGTGGTTGGTTGGCTGGTTGGTTGTTTCAGAGATTCTTTATTGACAAAAAATTATAACCTCTGCTTTTTTTAAATTGTAAAAATTATTAAATTTTTTAAAATAAATATTCTTTCTTCATTTAACCTTTTCATCTAGCGAAGTCAAAACAAGAAGAAGGAAAAAGTTTAATTTTTTTTTTACTAAATGATTTATTGCGTTTTTTTCAATTTTTTTTTAAATATTTTTTAGTTTTTTTCATTTGTGCTCCCCAAACTCTTTGCTATTCCATTGAATTATTAGATTTATTTCTATTATTTATTCACTTACATTGTGAACTTTTATTTGGAAAAGTTTTCATTTTATTTATTTTATTCTGTATTTTCGTTATATTCGATTTCTGACTTTTGCCTCAAAAATCGATCAAAAAGTATTGAAAAGTTATTTTTTTTTCTCAAGTTGGATTTATTCTTTTATTTTGATGGCGTTTTTTTAGGTTTTTTTTTAGTCAAACCAGAATGGATGAAAAATATAGTTTGAGCTTCACAACAAGCTCACTGTGTTTCATTATCTTTTCGTCAAAATCAAATAACAGAAAAATATTGGAACAAAAAGAAAGGAAATCTTTCGTTTTTAATTTAGTGGTTTTTGTTCCTTGTAAGCTTTATCACAACCATTTTATTTTTTCAAAAAAATAAATTGAAACAACGGGTGTTGTTATCTGAGAAATATAAATATTTCTAGAAATTTTCGAATTGTTTGTTCGTTGAAAGCAAACTTGAACTCAAAATTTTGAAAAATTTAAAGCTTTGTGATAGAACTTTTATTAATTTTCAGAAAAAAATTCAATTAGACAAATTCTGTTTGCTTTTTGTTGAAAATAAAATTTTTTTTTTTGCTTGGTTTTCTCTCTTAGCTTCCTTTAAACTAAATAGTTTTAAATATATTTTAATGTTTTTGTTTTCTATGCTAAAAAGCAAAAATTTTTGAATCTGATTTACTTGAACATTTCAATTTTTTCATATTAAAAATAAATTTGTTTAAGCTCTTGTCATCGGTTTTCTTTCTCTCTAAGTTCAGTAGCGAGCCAAAAAAATGCTTTCATAGGAATGTTTTCAATGGAGTAGAATTGGTAAAAACTTTATCGGTATAATTTTGTCAGATAAAAAAATGGCCATTCAACTCAATTGTTACGTACTTTTTCGTGTTTTTTTTCATGTTCCATCATTTTAATATATTCAAAAAAGCATAGATTTATATTTATAATATATGCCTTTAATTAATGAAAAACTAGGCTTCTGGTTTTTTTTTATTCAACGGATCAAAGGAGAAAGAGAACAAGAGAAAAAAAAACTCCAAAAGCAGCTTAGAAAGCTTGATCAAACTTGAACAATTTCTATTCTCAATGCAATGGCAAAAATCTTCTTAAAGTTGTTCATTATTATGTTTTGGGTTTTGATTTTGAGATGAGAAAATTTTCTAGACTTGTACAGAACAAGAGAAATGTTGTCTTTCCCTCAGTACAATATTATTGAAAATTCATGTTTTCTCTCTTTAGCTCTCTTCTCAAATTGCAAATTGAAACATTTGAATACATTAAATATTCAGAGCTGTGTTTGTGTGTGTGCGTGTGTCTATGTGATATAAAACAACCAAAACCATCTCTTAATGTTGTTTGGATGTTTTGTTTGCTTTGCCATTTCAATGTTACTTAAGGAAAAAAACTTAATTTTTGTTTTAATTTTTGATCATTACTTTCCATTGTTTTTTTTCTAGTATTATTCGTTTATTTGATTCAGATATGATCTGACAAGCAGAAAACGAGAACCAAAGAGTTTTTTTTCTGAAATACAAAAGAAACAATTTTCAACTTGAAATTAATATAGCAAAAGTTTGATTTTTTTTCTCTGCTGAAATAGAACTTCTTTTTCCGATTTTTTCCTTCTTTTTTCCAAATTTTTTTAGTTTATTGGAAAAATTTGATTCATTTTTTTTCAGTGAAAAAAATGATTCTATTTGAAGATAAAAAAAAATTATGATAAATTTGAAATGTTTCCAGTGTAGAAAAAACTCATATTTTTTAGAATCATAGTACTAGCAGTCCATCCATCACTATTCCAACTATTTAATATCATTTTAAATGATTAACTACTTTTTTAATTGATTAAAAACGTTAATTAATTAATTTACTGAAATGAATAAAAAAGTCGATTACAACGATCAAAATTAATTCAAGTTTTTGAATGGAGAATCGGTGTTTGGTTTTGTCTGCATCGTGTTTAATGTCTAGCCATGTGTCTAGCTAGAATGAGGAAAAAATAGTGACAGTATAAATGAAAACTAATTAGAAATTTGATATTTTTGTTTGGTCTCTGTTTCATTGATCATAGAAAAAATATGAATTTTCTTTCCTGATCTAATATCGTAGATACTAGATGTTAGTGTTGATTTTTTGCTGATGTTTGTTCGCGCCTTAAGGGAAAAGGTCTGTTGAATTTGAAGAGGAGACCCTGTCACTCTATATGTAATAGCGTGAACCTTGATAGATGAAGCATCCCCTCAAACAAACATTGGAAGAGATGTATGCATGTGTCATGTTTTTTGTGTTTGAACGTTTGAAAATCGAACTGATACTGAACCTAATGTGTGGAAGAACACACACACACAAAAGAGTGACTAGAAACTAGATAAACACACACACACCAAAGATTGCAGTGCATGTGACAATTAATAACGTAATGACATGTTGATAGGTTGTGATAAATAATAATAATATTCTGTATTCAATATACCAGAGAGAAAAAACTAGAACTCAGTTCCAGAACCAGTGTCAAAACCAGAAAACAGCAAGCCAAAAGAACCCATAAATTCTATCAGAAAAAAAACTAAAATTTTTATTGAAAAATTTATTTTTTGGATTTGATTTCTTACTACTAGATTTTCCTTTTTTCCCAATATTTTTTCATAATTATCTCTTTTTTTTCGAAAAATACAAAGATTGAGAAATGGCAACGAAAAAAAAAATGTCATTTTTGCCAACCAAAAGAGAAAAAAAAATCAAATTCTGAGGAAAAAAACAACACTTAACTTCTAAACATTTTTTCTTTCTTTCTGCCCTCATCTTATGATTTATTCTTCTTGAAGAAATCTTAAGCAAATAAACTGAAAGCACAACATTTATTTATATTTATCTAATCAATACGTTCGTACAAATACAAACGAGAGAAGAAAAATTCGAAAACATTCACAAATCTAGTAGAAAAATGGCAGAGAAAGAGATAAAGAGATTCTACATCACACTTGGCCCATACACTCAAACATACTCAGCTTAGCAAACAAACAAACAAACAAACGGGAGAAAAAAATTCAAGTATTCATTGAAGCTGAAAAAAAACTACTAACAAGAGAATTTATTCCATTAATCAATTTAATTTGAATGATTTTATTGTTTACCGTGTGTTTTGGAAAATAAATATTTTACAATAAAATTTTTCCAAAATTTTTTTTTATAGTAGTAGTAAATATATTTGAAATTAAAAATTATCCACTTGAGAGCTTTGAAAAAATTTTACAATTTAAATCTAAATGAATAAATTTCTTCAAACATTATCACGCCAAAAACTGATCGAAATTCAATTAGTAGAAATTTTTATTTTTGGGGTCAGACAGGCAAAAAACTGAAGCTTTTTGCTGAAATTTTAGCAAGAATTTCAAAAATTGTAAAATTTACAAATTAAAATTTTTTTATTAAAAATAGGTTAACTTGATGTAACGATTTAGCTGGCATGCTATTTTTTCTAACTGTTGTACATAATAAAATAAAAGAATTTATAACCAGATTTTGTAGCATCAAAAAAAAAACAACAACAACAAATCCTGATAAATTCTTTGCTTTACTCTTTTCAAACAAAATTTATTACAACTTTTGTTTTTTCCATGCAATCTGTTTTCTTTTTATTAGTTGGTTGTAATAAACAGAACAATAAACACTTATTATCATTATTTTTATCGTTTTTTTTCTCGGTTCTGCAATTATAAATTATTGAAATTACATTTTTTTTTTCAAATAAACAACACACAGTGTAAATGTGATGTTGGTAAATCAAACTGATCACCTCTTTATATACTTCGGAAATACATAGTTTCGAAACAAGCTTAAAATAGAATCTAGAAAAGAGAGAGAGAAGAAAAAATCGATTAAAAGCATTGATCAAACAACAGTGCTGCCAAGCTGGTGTTACTGTTGACTGACAACAGTATTTAGTGCGGTAATTACAAGTTTATTACAAATTTAGCTTAGTGTAATTTAACTTTAAACACACACCAGATGATAATGGTGATGAGGATAATAGCTTGTTTTCTCTTTCAAATCCAAAAAAAGACAATTTGTAATATATTTTTCAAAAATAAAAAATAATAAACTGGTTCAAAACCATTGACTAGTCTGTTGTATGTTGGGAATGCGATTGAATGCCCAGACACATTAATTTCAAAAACTTTTAGAATCATCAAACCTGGAAAAGTTTACCTGGTAAAGGAAAAAAATTAATTTAGAGAACAAAGCAAAACCAGTACCAGACAAAGAAGAAATGATTGATGATACGAGAATACTAATTATAAAATATTAATGAAAGCAGAAATTAGCAGTAGCTAGAACTGAAACAAAAAAAACGAATTTATCAATCAAATCGAATCAGTGTGTAAAAGATTTTAAAGTTTTTGTTTTCCATAGGCCAGTAGAAGTTTGGTTTGTGAACAGAAAAAAGTTTCAAAGTTTTTTTTTGGCTGTTGCTGTGGGTGTTTGGCGGAATGTGTTCTGTTGGCCCGACATGTCTATTTATCATTCGAGATTCAAGTCAAACATTTCAAAGTTTTTCCTTTTTTGCAATGTTATTTTTTCAATTCATTTTTTTTTTTTTGACTCTCCTTCTATCTTGAGGTTTAAATTTTTTCGATGTTAAAAATTTATGGTAAGCAATCATACACATTCACTCGAACACAGGGTGTGGAAAACCATTTTCAAACTTTTAGTCTTGATTTGATTTTAGTCTCGTTCCAAATATCTTTGTTTTTGTTGGGCGCGCACACACACTTTTTTTTCACACTTATCTCTCTCTCTCTCTTCTGTCTCTTTTGATTGCATAATTTTTGCCTTACAAAATTAGATTTTTTTTCTTCAGTAAAGAATTCGAGACCCGAGAACAAAGATAAATCACTGAAAATCAAAAAAAAAAGCAGAATAAAAAGGAAAAAAAAACGCCGGAGACAATGTCATTTCATTCATTCTGTTATTGTTGCTATGTGTTTGAATGACAATAAAATGAAGAAGGAGAAGAGGAGACGAAAGCCCATCGAACCATCACTTTCTTGACTTCCTTTCTTTCTTTTTGGAACATTTTTTCCCTAGACCAACAGCAAAGCTATTCGGCTTTTTTTTTTGAACTTTCTTCTTCTCTATTTTTTAACATTTCATTTGAGTTGTGAAAAGAAAAATTGAACTTTGAATTCTTTTCCTCTTTTTGGTTTTGAAATTTCTGTGAAAAAAAATAAATATGCCGGGATATCAGTCAAATAAAAACAATTGAATCCCAGTTTCAAGCACAAATTCCTTTGATTTTATAAAGTAAAAATGGCGCATGCCGCTGTAAATATTCAGAATGAAATGAGAATACAGAATGCACACCATTGCTGCTGCTGCTGCTTCAATTTAGAAAATTATTGTTAAAAAAAAAAAAACAATAACAACAACAGCCAAAACAACAATCATCAATCAATAAAGCACGTCGAAAATGGACAAGTTTTGGAACCTAGCAAAAACAAAAATGTTAATTATGTTTGAAATACTTATTCTTATGTTCACTAGCCGTTTTTTTTTTCACTTGCATATGTTTGATGAGACTTGTTTTTTTCGTTAAATAATTTCTTTTTTTTTTTAGTTAATGCTCTCTAGTAAGAGTAGAAAACAAACAAATAAATCCAATTTGGAAAAATGAAAACCCCATCGATCAAAAAAAATAGTAGAAATAATTTCCAATTTAAAGCTGTTATCATAAAGCTGTTGGACTGGTAAAGTATTGTTTCTCTGTTTTGAACAAGAGAAAAGCTATTCAAAATGCTGAAATGCTTTGAAATTTACAAGAACTCTTTCGTTAACTTACAGCCTACAAAACTTGACAAAATATGATTGACAAATTTTTCAAAAAACAAATATTTGTTAAAGTTCTCTAGCCTCAACACCGATTAGACTGTAAATGTTATTATAAAAATCTTTGAAAAAAAACTGAAACATTTGCTTCAATGAAAACCCGTTATTTCCATGAATTTTCAGACCCCAGAAAAAAAACTAAAAACTTTATTTAATAAGAAAAGTTATTATTGAATGGCAAAATAAATGTAATCAGTTTCTTTAGTTTTTTTGCTAAGGCAATGCAACATTTTCTCTTCTTAGAAACACGAAACGACACAAAAAAATTGTATTGGTGAATATTCTTTTGCACAGACACACAGAGACAGATCCACGAAATACACGACTAAAACCCGTACGCTTCAACATTATTAATGGCTTTTCATTTCATTTTTTCTTCTTCGTCTTTCTCTTGATGTTGTTCGTCTTTATTCTCGTTCTTTCCATTTATATTAAATGAATTATATAAATGATTCTTTCATTACAATTATTGTTATATATCATTCGTTTTTATTCATCATCATCATCATGAGAAAAATTCTATAAAAAACAAAACAACATAGAATGGGAAAAAAATGGGCGACATTCTTTTTGTCGTGTTTCGTAGACTCTTCTGGTTTATTTCTTTGACTGTTTGTTCGTTCGTTTGTTCGTTGTTTCATTCATTTTTCTTTTACGCCATAGAGTTGGTTATTTCATATTATTGTCGTTGGAAGCTTTAAAGATATGACACACACACACACACACAGAAAATTATACAACCAAATATAACGGCAACAAGCAAGCAAGCAACTAACAAACCAACAACCAGCGACACAAAAAAATTGTTACGATAATATAATGGATTTTGATTAATTTTTTCCTCTACGTATATTTTTTGCTATTCTGAGTTTTTATTATTATTTTTTTTTTATAATAGAGAAATAATAAATAAATAAATGTTGAAACAAATAAATAGAAGAAAAAAAACTAGAAGAAAACCTCCTGTGCCAAAAAAAAACTTATGCTTTCAACGGGATTTTTTCCTTTCTCTTCTCCTCATTGTCACATAAAATATTAGAGACAACCAGCTATGGTTAAGAGGAAAAAAAATGAAATGAAAGCTGTGAAAAGTGTCATTTATGTATTATTCTCTCGTTCGCTCGCTCGCTGTGGCGTTATCAACCATCATCGTATTCGGAGAAAAAGAAAAATAATAAAAAGATTAATTTTAATTAATTATGTGATAATAGAATAATAACCCGGGTAGTTTTTTTTTTTTTTTTTGGTTGCCAAGATCCATCAGCAAACCACTGTCAACTCATAACTTTTGAGCCTTCCCTTAAGAAAGTTTTCCCTAAACTTATTTCTAGTTCCAAAAAAAAAGTTCTGCTTCAAGCTGATATATGTACATCGGGATTCTATCAGGAGCGAGAAAAAAAACCCAGATTCAAAATATGGTGAAGTCAAGAGAGAGAGAGAAAGAGAGAGGCAAGCACCATGTGTATCAAAAAGTCAGTCCAAGTATCAAAATATCTTAAAAGAATTCTCGGGAAACAAGAACTATAGGGAGAAAAATTAAATAAGTTTGAAGCTGAAATTTGATTAATAATAATATGAATATATGAATCTGGACGCTAGATGAAACTCTTGTTTCAGAAAAAAAAACTTTTGTCAATGGCAGAAAAAAAATTAAAAGTTATAGATTTTTTTTAAATCCGAAAAACTCAAATCAAAACACTATTCATAAAATTTTCTAAAATAGAAGATATTTCTAATAGTTTTTTTTCTAAACAAAATTTTTAAAATTATAGTTTTTTTCAAAGAAAACTTTAAACTTATTTTCTTTCTGCTTCTTCTGATAAAGATCTCCTCGTTTAATTCTGAAATTTTTATAATTTTTTTTTTTTGAAGAAATAAATGAAATAAAAATTTGTTTAAACAGTAATAAAACTTTCTTCCTTCCCAAATCAAACTATTGAAATAATTTCCATTTAAAGTCGTAAAATTTAAAAAAAAACCATTTTCTATTAATAATTATTAATAGAATCTTTTCCAAAAAAAAATTATCATCGTTTTAACTAACAGCAAGCACAGATGATGAAATTTCAGAGGAGAAAAAAAGAGGAATCTTGTCTAATTATTATGATCATGGTTGTCGTTATTTTATTGTTATGGTTATTATGAGATAACAAAATTGAAAACGAAAAAAATCCCATGAACATCTTGTTTTAATTTAATTTTTCGTTTGGTTCTATCGCTTGAGAATCTCGCTATAAACAACAATAACAGCCTGAAAACAACCCCCAAATGGGTTTCATACTGAAAACATTTTTTCTTCTTCTCCATCCATTCATTCATTCGATATCAATGTTCAAGCGGAGGCAATAATATCATTTGTTATTATCGGTTGTGGTATTCTAAAATGAGCCACACTACAATGCTTATTATTTTGAAAAAATAAAAACAAATTTAAGTGGAACAACAAAAAAACAACAACAGATGAAACGGAGAAAATCTTTATTTTGTCATATAAATAGTGTAACAGAATGGAGAACCAACAACAACAACAGCGCGAATCCAAGAAAATATCGCACATAGTAATTTAATATCATCATTGTCATCAACAATTTACGTTCTCCGACCAACAAAACAAAAAAAAAAAAAAAAAACAAGCTAGCAAACTGATATGGTGATTATATTATAACAAGAATGAGAGTTTTTGGTTGTTGTTGTTTTTATTGCTGATGATGCATACACACAATTTTTCAATTTAACTTTCTTTGGTTGTTTTAATAATCTATATTCTTAGTCTACTCCATCATCACAACTAAAACAAGAAACACAAAAGCCCCACACACAAACAAAGGAATCAAATGAAATGTTCCGTGCCATAGAACCATGGCAAATAATTTCTTCACAGAAATTCTTAATTTTTTTTTTTAGTATGAAAAAATTCGAAACTGTTTCATTTGTTTATTCATTTTTTATTCTTTCAATGTTCTCATTAGAAAAGTGTTTCAAAGTGTTTTTTTTTCATCACTAAAACAAACTGAAACTAACTTGTTAAAAATTGATAGCATTTATTATCATTATGATTGTTTCAAATAAAAAAAAATCCGAAAATTCAATTTAAACTTATGAAACTCACGAGTGAAATAACTAAAAGAAACGAGATAAAAAAATTCAATTTTTTCTTCAAAAAATTTTGAATTTAATATTATCAAAGAAAAAATTTGAATAAGATATTGAAATCATTATTCAACCAGAGAAACCAAACGAAAACCAGCAAAATTATTGAATTTTCTTCTTCAGTGCCCGGAGGCTGATTCACTCCCATTGCAATCATGAAACAAACAAACAAAAAATTTTTTTTGGAAAAAAAAATTGAAATAAATGTAATTTTACTGTTGAAACGGATCTGATGAATTCGATCAGAATAACAAACAACAGCAGTGTGAATAAAATTGAATTTAAAATTTTAAGAACAAAAACTTTTGAAGGTTTTCGGGGTTCGAGTGAAATAATCTTTTTTTTGAAATAGAGATTGGAGAAATTTTTTTCAAGTTATTTAATAATAGAACGAGAGCAGCAAGAATTCTCTAGGAAAACAATGATAACAGCAAGTTCAACGAAATCGTTTTTCACAACACACTTGTTGTTGAGCTTTAATAATCTGGCTTAATAAATAAATTAATAACCAGTTCAACTTGATTCTTTGAATTTTTCTATCTTGTATTCTTTCAAAAATGAAACCTTAATCTAGCTTCTTAAACAAAACAGAGAGTTGTGTTCCAAATTCGCTTTAGTAAAAAATTCCAATAAAGACTTTAATTTTGGATCGAACACAATGCCGCAATAAAGCAAAGGCTAACGACTTAAATTTTGGAGACTGTTTTCAAAAATGCGAATAATAAACTTTTGAATGGAAAATTTTACAATGAAAAGCTTATAAGAAATTTGCTTAAAATTTTTTCAAAAAATTGAATAGACGCTAATATCATTAATATTTTTATTGATAAAAACACTTTCAATTTTTTTTCAAGAGTTTGAACAACAACAATAATATTAGCTCAAATACCGATCAAATTTTCTTTATACATTGAAGCATTATACAAAGTATTGGCAACTCAATTTTTGTTACATTTCTCAAATTAGTTCAGAAAATTTTTTTGGTTGACTGATGATGCTTCGAGGCGTTCGAAGCGTCAAGGCGTCAATACAGCTTATTAGTTTTGGTTCGAGATATGATGGAGATAAAAAAAAAAATACATCAATAATCAAATATCAATCTATCAAAAAATATAATTTAAATGAGATTTTTTAATAAAGAAAAAGAGCCTAGCTCTGATGCTCCAAAAGAATTAATACCAAAGACAGTTTAGTTTAAAGCGATAGTTTTTTTTTTTACAAAAAATACTTCTCTCATGAATAATTAACTGGTCAAGCGATTCAGCGATTGTCAAACTGATGAGAAAACTTAAATATTAATCAAGAGAAAATGAAAAATTGAATGAAAAATTCTAGAAAAAGCTCTTCTTTTTTTTTGGGAAAGCTAAGAATTTCGAATAGTGAAAAAATACCCGTAAAGACATCGTTAATTACCCAAAACACACACACGCACAGAAAAAAAAATTTTAGTTTAGAAGGGAAAAAAAATGGTTTCGAAACCTAATTATACTTGAAGATTATTTCCGAATGGAACTATGAAAATGATGAAAAGCATTTAGCAAAGGAAGTGTTTTTCTTCTTGTTTTCTAGCCTCAAGAGAAAGTAGAAAAGAGAATAGTTTCTCTTCTCAAAATCTATTCAACAAGATCTTCAAGATTAAAGACAGAGAATCCGACCATAGTAGTGAGAAATAGTATAGAATGCATTTAATGTTTTATTTATTTTTGAATAAAAAAAATTGTTTCAAGTGCCTTTCAATGTTCATCATGCGTCGATTCGATTCAAGAAGAATTGAATTTATTTGTTCCTTTTTTTTCTTCAAATCACACATTCCATACGTAGCAAATGTTATTATCACTTTTAATAAAGCCATTACTCAAATTTTTTGAACAGAATTTCTTGAGAATTTAAAAGAAGCAGGTTTTCTAGGGACCAAAAGACACGTAAACTTTCATTTGGCATTGCGTGTGTGTTTTTTTCATTCAAAAAAAAAACGAGAGAATAATTTTCGTGAATTATTAGGTCAAAAACATTTCAGCGAAAATCTTCGAAACACGAACACTCTGTTTTGGTTTTTTTTTTCGTGCAATCGAACAATAAACACAATGTAATAAGAAAAGAACTTTGTCCTCGACTTACTTAAGATGATCTCAAATTGGTCGTTTATTTAAAATTATGCCTAGATTTCATCGTTTCGATTTTTTGTTTTAAAAATATGTTTCGATCGTGTTTTTTTTACAATGGGAAGAAAAACTCTCAATGAAAACACCGAGATTGCATGAAATCGAAACAATGTCTCTCTTCGTATTCATTGAATATCAGATAGAAAAAATTTTTTCGACATTTGTTGAAACTTCTTGGCACAAATTTCAACAGAATTTTCTGGCTAACTATTTTATACTAAACTAGAATATTTTTTTCGAATGATTCTTTCGGGTTATTATAATAAAATCATTATAAAATTTTTTCCTGATTAAAATTGATATATAAACAATAGCAAATCAGCAATATTTAAAATGATTGTCATTGGAACAAAGTTTTTTTTCGATAAAGCTTCAATCAAATAATTCCTACGCTTTGGGAAGGAATTACGATCCAATTTTGGGTTCTAAAAATTTGTTCTTCAATTTTTGTGAAGCACGCAAGCGCAAATCATTGTTTAACGATATCATTATAATTTTCTTGAATATTAAAAAATTAGAATTTTTTTTCTATTTCTCGCTAGTTTTGATATCTGTCAATTTAATATTTTCCGATGCTAGGATGAGAAACGAACCGTTAATGCAACAACAAAGGCCTTGTCATTTTATTTTTTCTTATTATTTTTTTTATAATAAAGGCTATGGTGAAAAAACAAAACACATAAAGAGAGAGAGAGAAAGGAAAAAATAATAAAATGAAAAGATCGAATGCACATCAAGATTGGATCTATTTTAGATGGATCGATCTCATGAGTTGTTTGACAACAACAAAACAACAGAGACAAGGCCTAAATTAAATACGGCACCGAGTTGAGCTAGAAGGAGAGCCGTTTTTGGTATATTATTTCTTTGTTGTGTGGTTTCTTTCTCGCATTTCATCTCACCCAAAAAAAAAATCTGAATGGTAAAATAAAGTCTTTTGGGTGAAGAATAAGAAGAAGATAAAGAAGACAGTTCCACAACAACAGCAGCTTTGCACAACAGATGCACAAATCCTTTTCTGTCTGATTATTTTATGAAGAAATAAACTTGGAATAATGTTGTTGTTGTTGGTATAATATAATTTTGTATGAAATATAATATCCCGCCGATGAAAGCAAAATGTTTTTCTATTTTTATTTTTTATTCGGCCATTCTCCGGGTATTGTTTTAAGCTCAAGGGTATCAGTGAGTTTTTGTTGTTGTTTTTGGCATTTTCAAGTGCCCGTGATGTTTTTTTTTTGTTTTCTAGCCTATTCCATTGTTATCCAATTCTCAATTATTGGTTTGTCAATGTGTTTCTAAGCAGAAAAAAACTAAAACAGAAAATTCTGGCTGAAACGTCAAAAAAACCTGAAAGTTCCAGAGAAAATTCCAATTTTGTTGCTTATTGTTTCAATGGAATTTTTTTTCAATTAAATTTTAGTAATTTAAAAAATTAAATTTTTTAAAATGAAAATTTTGACTTATTTTAAAAATTTTTTAAAATAAATTTTTTTTTTAATTCTTTTTGTATAATTTTGAGCAGCTATTTTTGTGTTTTCAATTGAATTTTACAAACAAAAAACATAACCAATCATCTTTATAATTCAATTAAAAAAACATTTAACCTGTTTCTCTATTCTAATACATTTTTTAACCTTAGTTTAACTTGGCTGGAAAAACACCAAATAAATAGAGCAAACAAAACAAAAACTCGATTTAATTATGCTCAGTTTTCATAATTATTTAGTTTGACTTGATAGTGAAACTTTGTAAAAGATTTTTTTTATTAAAATTGAATTAAAGGAATCGAGAGAAATGTAGCGAAGCTCAAACATTGAAACTAAACATTTCTTTCAATGAGAAAAACAACAACCAAATTCTTGGGAAATGATTGCAAAACTAAGAAGAAATGTAAAGTTTTTACTAAAATTTCTAGGTTCTCAAAACCACAAAATCAAAAGGTGTTTCAAATTGTTTTTGTTGTTGCATTGCATTTCCAAAAGTTTTTCCTCTTTATCATCGGTACGTCAGTTTATTATTTTCTCGATAAATAATTGATTTATTCAAGTCGCTGCTTCATTGGCTTTTTTTTTCCTACCTCATTGCTGAATTTTTGGCTGAAAAATGTAGCTCCACAGTATATTAAATAAACAAGTTTGTATGTATGTGAGTCTGTTTGTGTTTTATGTCTCTAATATTAATAATAATAGTAATGTGATTATTCAATGTGCACACCAAAAATACTTAGTACTCTTAAATTATTCATCTAATATAAAAGGCATCGAGCAGAGAACTAGTGAATAGAATAGAATAGAAAAATGAAATAATCTAACCAAAAAAAAAAAAAAAAAGAAAGATTCCTTTGAAAGAATCAGTTGGCTAATGATTTTACATTTAGTTTAGCGTTTGTTTTTTTTCTGGTTTTGGTTCTGAAATTTATTGAAAATCAAAACAAACGAGAAATTTTTATTTTCAGAGTGCTTTGGTCAGTGATTAAATATTTTTTTTTCCAATTAACACTCCATTTCTCTATTTATTTCTGTTGTTGTTGTTTGGTTTAGTTTAGAACGACAAACACCCCAAAAAATTGATCAATAATTCATTTAACTTTTTTTTCCCATTCTTTGAAGATTCCATTTTTCAGAATTGGCTTTTTGTTTCGTGACAATAATTGGAAAACAGTTTGGTTTGTTTGGGTTTGGATCTTACTTGGCGTTTTGTGTTGTCTGGGATGTGATAATAATGACGATGATGATGACTAATAAATAAATAAAAATTTGATGAAAAATGATTTCTTTTGATATAAATTTGAAAAGAGTTTTGAAAGAGAGAAAATTTTTCAAGCACAAAACTCACTTTAAAAAAATCAGAAAACTGACCACTGAAAACAGAAATCAAACAGCACAAATTTTTCTTAAAAACATTTATTAATAATTTTTTTTTTTAATACAATAAAATTATTTTCAAATTTGAAAAAAACACTGGTTGTATTTGAAATTTGGCCAAGTTTTGAAGATTGAACAAATTTATTCAACTAGTTGATTGGAAAAGTTCAAAGTTTCTTCGATCCGATGATTGATGTCAAAAAGTTGAATTCATTTTGGGCACTGTCACCAAGTGCATTGAACGAAAAAAAAATAATATCACGACTATATTAAAATTTTTTTAAGAAAAAAACGAACATCCAAAATTAGGAAATAGAAAATCTTAGAGCAAAGAATTGAAAAAAAACTGATGAAAAGTTGTGTCAAACTTTTTATCTAAAAAATCAATTTTCTTCACAGAATGGGAAAAAAAATGCAACAAACGCGCACTGTCTGTCGTCTGGTGCTGTGAATTTTTTTATGATCGCATCACAAATTTTTTTTTTCAAATTCAACTGCTAGCCGGGCTTTTAGCATTCAGCCAAAATGATTTGATCCTACCAACAAGAACAAGAACAACAGATTAAAAAAAGAACCCTCCACCACAATAACACATTGCCACACAACAGTATTATGAAACCGGTTTCAAGTTTTTATATAGATTTTTTTGCTCTCATTCAAACTCAACAACTAGAAGCAAGAAAAAAAAATTCAAAGAATCCGAAAAAAATTGGGTCTCATTCTTTGGTCTCAAGAGCAAGATAGTAATACTAGCAAATGAACAATTATATAGTTTTTTTTCTATTCTCTACGTAGTTGCTATACGTGGCTATTGTATTATGACAAAAACAAGAAAAATTCAAAAATTTCATCGGTTCTGTTAGGAGAAAAAAAAAGAAAATTCAAAATAATTTTCGATGGAAAACTTTTGGAATTTTTTTGGGATCAAAATTTTTATAAGAGAAAAAAATCCATTGAGTAGCAGCAGCAATAAAACTTTTTTCATTTTCCAAAACATTCAATGCTCTGAAACGATTCAATCATTGAATAAGAAATTTTTTTCTTCTAATAATAATTTGAATTTTCAGCTTCATTCTTTTTTTATCGGTCAGAATTTTTTTTCTCTCTTCGGATGTTTACTTCTCAATCATTTTGAATTGCTTTGTTTGTGAGCTCATTGCTCTTGGTTCTGATTATAAAATTAAAAGAAGAAATTTGTAAAAAAAAAATTTTTAATGAAATTTTGAAATAATAATAATAATAAATTTCAAAAACAAACAAAGCGATTTTTTCTTAAGTAAAATGGAAAAAAAATCAAAATTTTGCTTCGAGGATTTTTTTTCCATTCCATTTTGGATTCTCGAATCAAGAGAAAAAAAATTAAGTTTTAATGTGAAAGTTCTTGAGCTAGAAAAGAAAATTGAGCCAGAGTGAAACAACATAGCGCATAAATTGCTACGCCATAAAAAGTTGACGTTTTTTCTTTTTTTGCTTTCTAGTTCGATGTTGTTGTGTGCTGTTATTGACTTTTGGAAATTTGTTTTTAGCACAAAATAAACGAACTTTTTCACCCTTGTGCGTGTGTGTTTGTCTGTGTGTGTGTGTGTCTATGTCATTTGGTCCATTATCGAAAATCGATCTTAAATAGATATAGTTGTATATTGATGATATAATAAAAACAGCACAACAACAACAGCAGTATAGAGAGAAAAAAAACAGAAATTACAAAAACTAAAGAAAAATAGAGAGAGAGAGAGAGAGAGAGAGAGAGAGAGAGAGAGAGAGAGAGAGAGAGAGGAGAGAGAAGAGAGAGAGAGAGAGAGAAGATACATTAATCTCTAATAACTGAATTTCCACTTCATCAAACATAGCCATTGAGTGAAAAAAAAAACAACGAGACAAGAAGAAAACTTCTCATAGAAATGAAAAGAGAGAAAGAAAATAAACAATTTTCTTATATAAAATTTCTCTCTCTCTCAATGGACAAAATGGTGAAGATGTTTTTAAATGACAGCTCAAACAGTTGAAACATTAGCTTTGGAAATTAATTTTATCATTTTAGATTCAACAAGGTTGAACACTATCAAACACCAAACTTTTAATAAACCATTAATTCAAGTTCTGTTCAAATATTTTTATTAAATAATTCTATTGAAAGTTTAATTTAAAAGCTTCAGAATATAAACGAAGCCATTTGGAAAGCTGTTTAGTTTTTTTCTAACAGAAATTTTTTTTTTGAGTCAAATTTTCATCAGATTGAATAACCATGGATAATGGTATGATAAAAACTAGAAATTAGTTTCTGAACTGAATAAACTTGAAATAACCTGAATAAAAGAGGAATTAATTATAAACCACATTATTAATCAATGTTATTTGAAATTTTTTAAAACATCGAGTTGAAAAAGTTTTTTTTTTTAAATTTCAAAATACAAAGCTAAATATTGACATAGTAGAAGCTTCAAGAAAAATTAAAATACCCTAATCTATTACCAAAATTTAGCGGTTGGAGAGTGTACTTTTTTATTTTCCACTTGTATTTGAGATTGATTGATTGTATTTGATGATAATTTTACTAATGTAAATGTAGGGAGCGGAAAATCTAAAAAGCTTTAAAAGTCTAGTTTTTCCAATTAGAAAAAATAAAAATGCATATACTGGATTAGCTATTCTTTATAAATTAGTCAATTTAAGTTAGTCATAAAAAATTGTTTTCTAAAATGATTAAATATTTAAAAATTTTCAAGATTATAATAAAAAAACTTGAAATTCAATTTAATTGTACGCTTTTTGAAAAATAACTTTTTGTAAATTCATCGATTTAAACAATTAAGAAATTAATATTTAAAAAAACTCTTTTAAATTTGTAAGCTTAAAAAACCGCTCATCAAACTTCACTTGGAAAAGAAAAAAAAACCAAACGAATCAGAAGTAACTGAACGGAGGAAAAAAATTCTATTAATAGTTTGAATCCAAAAAAAAAAAAAAATAATTGATACTTTTAGAAAAAAGAAATAAGAAACATTTTGTTTTAAGAAGAAACAGTGAAGAAAAAGTTTCAAACACTACTATGTACCAAAAACATGCTTGAAAAGCTTTGTTACCCCTTTGTTCCCCAAAATCCTAAAATCTCTATTGAACTCTTTGAAGTTTGTTTTCTCAACTTTTTTTTTCTAATTGAATTATCATCGATTTCATTCAGGTAGAGCAGAGTCGAAGAAGTAAGAAACTTTTTCCTTTCAGTTTCTCCTCTTTCTTCAGATTCAATTCTTGATACTTTTTTTTTCCTGTTGTGCCCATTGTCTAATCTTAATGAGAATTTATGTTGCTTGTATGAATGAGAATCATTATTTAGAAGAAAGTTTTGTTTTTTCTGGTTGTTAATATATAGGAAGAACAAGTTTTATATGGCATCGTCATCGAATCTTTCGAATTTCGGGTTTGTTCGGTACAACTGTTTGATCAGCTTTGTACTGGCAAATATATTCTCGTGTATTTAATGAATGTTTTGTTTTCTAGCTCAAAAAAAAAAATCGATAGAAACAAAAAGAAAAACTGTAAGTTACCCCCAGTTAAACTCGACAATATAATCATTTATTATATTGGTCGAGAGAAGAAAAGAAAATATATCATTTCCAATAACGAGAAAAAAAAACGCTAATGAAAATACCGCCATTGCGGTTATTTTCTTGAATTTTTTTTTCAACATACATTTTGTTTGTTTTAATTGTTTATTGAAAAAACAAGACAATTCCAAAAAAATTTTATTATTATAAAAATTTTCCATAATTCATTTGTAAATATTGTTTAAATTGCTGATCAAAAACACAATTCATTAGTTCATTTTCTTTCTGCCTCTTTCTGTGATGGACAATTTTTTTGAGAAAATTTTTCTTCAAGTCTTCAAGTTTTTCTATGAAACAAAATTATTACTTAACGGTTAGGGCTTGAAGTTCAAGATCAATCATCTTTTTTTTTAATATTGATAAAAAAAAAAAACTTTCCAAACAGTTCTCCAAAGTAAAATCAAAATTTTTAAATTTTAAAATATCGAAAAACTTATCGAAATAGTTTCTGAGAAAAAGAAAACACTCCAAAAGTCAATGAACTCTGTTCGATTTATTTAAAATTATTCTCTTGGTTTTTAAGTAAATCGGTTTGCTTGTTTATTTCTCATTTAATCGTATTGTAGTTTAATTATTTTTGTTTCGGAAACGATGATCGGTACTGAGAATAGCAAAGTGTTAACAATTTTCTCTAGAAAACTTTTTCATTATTCAGACCATTTTTTCCTTTCATAGATATAAAGCAAATATTTTTTCCTCTGATTATCAGAGAAAATGTAACAATAATGATATTCAAATACGCGTATGAAATTTATTTAGTAAACACAAAACACTTTGAAACTATTTTTCGTTGATGGGAAAAAAATGAGAGAAGATGTCAAAAAAATATCTGTCAAAATGAGAGCCAGTAAATTAAACTAATTAAAAATCGTTGAAGCATTTAATTGCCTTGTTAGTGACAAAACTGAACAGGAAGACTAGAATATTAATTTGTAAATTTGATGCCTTCCAAAGTGGAGGGTGTTTGTGTCTAAACAAACTAAACAAAAAAAAAAAAAGAAAATTTTAACATACAAACAGTCAAAATTTTGTATTGAAACTGTACTGTCTATCAGTTTATTTTCTCAAATATTGATCAATAAATAATTTTTTAGCAATATTCTAGGAAATTCACTTCTATTATCTAAAAATCAAGAGATCGCAGTCTGTCATCAAGATCGATCCGGTTAGTTTTTTTTCCAAAAATTAGTCTTCAAAATAATCTTCAATTTTTAACAATTAAATTTGTTTCTGAAACAATTTATTTTCTCAATCCTCAAGGCACATTAAAATTTTTTATTAAAACTCAAACAAATTTTAAACAATAAACCTTTTGTTTTCAGCCGTAAGATTAGAATATAAAAAAAACTAGTTTAAAAAACATTCTGGCATAGTAAATAAATTATTTTTGTCGTTTTTTTATTTTGTTTTTTTTTTGTTTCAAACGAAACATTCAAAACAAAAACTAATATCTCACAATGAGAAAAAATCAAATATTGACTCGTTGAGCTTGAATGAGAAGAAGAAGGAGAAAAATCTATCGATAAATCCGTTTTCTTTCTCTATATTGAACCCAATATTTCAGTGAAAAAAACTATTTTTCAAATTTGAAATTTGAGAAAACTGTTCGGTTGTTTGGGTTGTTTTGTTGTTGTTTTTTGCTGTTGGTTTCTTTTGATTTATCAAAATCAGGAAATCAAAAAAGCTTATTAAATGCGGCAATAAATTTTTGTCCGTTTGTTTGCTCTACTGGTTGAAACTATTGAACAACAAAAAAAATCTCAACTAGTAGTTCCAACGAAAGAAAAAAAAAAACAATAAAAATAAAATAAATGAGCAAATTTTTTAAATTCTGTCATCTATTTATTTATATTGAATTTTATTTTATTGTTGTTTGCTATTTACGAATTATTAAATTTTTTTTCAAACATGTTTCAAATAATAAAGCCAGAAAAACAACAACAAAAACGTTAACAGACCAAGCATCGATTAAAAACAAGAAAGTTTTTTTTTCAAAGAAAATTATTATTAATTATCTTTTATCAGTAGTAAAAAAAAGAAGTTTTTATTTGTTAAATACATAAAAAAAAGTTGGCTTTTCTGTAGTTTTTTGTTTTAGAAAAAAAATGAACATTGCCCTCGATATCTAATGATCCAATATAAGTTGCAAAAAACAATTGATTCTTAGATCATTTCTGTGATTTTCTCAAAGTTTTATTTCGAAAAAAAAAAAAATTCCAAACAACTGAAAACTCAAAGATTACGTTGTTTTTGTTTCAAGTATTTGGAAAACATTCTTATCAGAAAGTTAAAAATTTCTTCTCTCTAAAAAACTCTCAGTAACAAGAGAAAAATTAATGCTACTATTCACTAAAAAAAAACTGTTGTAAAAAATTACAAGCTGTATTTAGTGTATCAACTTGGGTTAAAGCCATTTTTTCCTTCAACAGCTCAAAATTTTATTTCAAACGTTTAAATTCTATCAAAAATGATTCTCAATCAGACTCTATGAATGAGCTATTGTGAATTTGAAAAAATTTTTCGGTTGAAAATCTAGAAACTAGAGTTTTGAATTCTTTCGAAAAAAATTCAGTGTTTTTTTCTGAAAAAAAGTAAACAACTTTATTGATAACCAAAACAGAATTGTCAAAATATTTTTCAGTTCGGTTCAATTAACAAATTTTCCATTTCTTTTCTGACCAAACCTTCTCATCTGTGACTCAATTTCTCGTTTTTTTTGCTTGAAAATTTTTGTTTTAATTTAGAGATTGTTTCTTGTTTGCTAGGAAAAGTAAACTTTGAAAAAAATTTTTTTTATTTCAGAATTCTCGAAATTAAAGTTGCCAACAGTTTAAGCTCGCACGAAAGCTCTGTTTTATCTTGTTTCGAATTCTTCTGTTTAAATAAAACTAGAAAAAAAACTTTAAAGAATTTTTTTTTTTCTAGTTCTCTCAATACACCTGAGTTTTGATGATTTCTTCAATATTTGTTTTTTTGCAATCCAATTTCTGTTTTGATTTTTAGTTTTTAAAGAAAAAAAAAATTATTTAATTGATTTTTTTAACCGATTGAATTTTTCAAAAATTTTTAGCCAAGGATATGAAATGAATGAGAAAAAGTATATTATATTAAACTAAAAATTTTTTTATAATTTATTTATAATCGATGGAATACCAATGTGAATAATACTGCTTCCATTCAATGAATTTTCTGTATTAGAATTGTTGAATAGAATTGAATAAAATTTCACAGCAACAAAAAAAATAAAATTGGATATTTTCTTCCAACTAAACCAGAATAGTAGAGTATTTAATTTCTAAAATCATTGAGCTACAGAAAAAAAACGTTTCAGTGAAAAAAAATTTGAAGTTTTTTTTTTTGGTAGGCGAGTTTACATAGCTGCTGCCACATTTCATCACTCAACTCATAGACAAATTTTGCTTTGCTACCGATTTTTTTTCTCTCCTCTGATCATATCTCCAAATAGTGGGAAAGATAACGATTCTAAAATTGTTTTCTCATATAAACTTTCAGTAACAACAACAACAAAAAAACCCGACTAGTAGTTTTCGCTAGAGAAATTTTCAAAGCCTTTTGAATAAACAATCAGTGAAAGGCATTTCAGTTTTTTTTTTCACTTGATTCTGAAATCAAATATGATGCACGGTTTTTTTTTTTGTTGAATTCGGGTTTCTAGGTTTACGAACCTAGACCCAAAGAGATAGAAAGAAGACCTAAACTAAACTGAACTTTTTTTCTACTTGGTCAACCAGAGTTTTTTTTCTTGTTAAAAAAAATTTAACATAGCAAACACCAAAGTTTCTATCGAAAAAAAAATATACTACATCGCTATAAAATGGAGAAGAATAGAACAAACAACAACACATTGTAAAACTTGACACGAATGTTGTCCGTGGTTGTGGTGGTGGTGCAAATGTTCCAGGAATGCTTGAATGATCTTGAATATAAACAACCATAGAACAACACAACGAATAAAAAAAAAACAACCCGACCATCCAACCAGACAACCAACTCTTTGTTTCCATAAAAATAAAAAAACTTCTAGCAGAAAATTTTTATAAATAGTTTTTTTTTACTTTTAAAAAAACAACAACAAAAAAATTATCATGGAAAGTCATGGAAGACAGAAGAGATAATTATGAAGGCAGTGTTTCCATAAGAAAAAAAAACATTGGACCTAAAATGCAACCGAAATGAAAAATAGAATTGAACAACAACAAAACAAAACATGCAAACAACGGGAAAAATTTCGAATAACAAATTAAATTAAAAATCACACACCAAAAACATTCAACAAAAAAAGAAGAAACAAGACAAGAACAATAATAATGGTTCCAACACACACACACACACATAGAAAGCTTCAAGATTTTTTGCTATTCATAAATGGAATGAAAACTCACACACACACAAATTTGGTATTTTTTTCAAACTTTTTTTTCTATTGGATCCGACGACGACGACGACGACGATGATAATCATGATCATCATCTGTTACTCTGAATGTCTGAAAAAAAGTTTAAGCCAGTGGCTTGTTTTAAAATTGAAAGTTTTAAATTTTCTACTGCCTGTGTTTGTGTGGCTGTGTTTGTGCAACGCGCGTTGAATCGTGTTTAATCTGGAATCTTGTTTATTTAATATTTTTTTTTTCTCAGTTTGTAGAGGAAAAAAAAAATTAAATAATTGTTTAGTTTTTAGGCTTCTAAAATTAAACATTGATGCATTTGGCGAACGTTGGTTTCAAGCCGTTCTTTTTTATGAAAACAAAGTTTCAGTTTGTTCCAAAAGCTACAAGAGCTCTGAAAAAAGCAAATTTTTTGCTCCACGGTCTTCTCAGATCTCATAAATTTTATGCCAAAGTAGTTGAGAAAAAAAATTAATTTCTTCACTGACAAGACTCGGGACCCGAGTCTAAAATAAAACTGAGAAAAAAAATCCAGAAAATTATTTTCTCAAAATTCTAGATTTTTTTTGGAAAATGAATTAAAACTAAATCGGTCAAATAAAAGGTTTGAGTGTGTTTCTAAAGCCTCAAATAATTTGGTGCTGTTTGTAAGTTATTCAAACGAAAACCTGTGTCATTGAAGAATCCACTAAGCGAAATCCAACTAAGTGTATTACATTGTATCAAATTTGGCTGTTAGTTCAATCATCGCCTTTCTATTTAATGAGAACATTCATTTTCCCAAAAAAGATGCTAGGGCCGTGTTGGATCCAATTTTTTGAAGAGAAGAAAAACTTTACAACTGCACTGGACCAAGAAAACTTGAAAAGAGTTTTCATTAGGTCGAATAATTCAAGGTTTTTTTTGGTCAGAAGTTGATACTATTCAAGTTGAGTCTGTTTCTATTCATACTTCTGCTTTTCTCAAATAAAATCAATTCGTTTAGATTTTCATTATTTTCATTGATGCTACTAGCTCGAATAACATACCAAGTGTTCGAGTGTATTTTGAAACATTTTCCATTTTTATCATTGTTCTGTATTGTCAAGAATGATGATCCATCCTGCATGAAGTTGATCCTTCACATCCCAGAAAAAAATCAAACACACACAATGAAAAAACGAACAAATTTTTGGTTTGGTTTAGTTTTGCAAACTTGTTACTCTTGTTCTCTCTTGGTTGTCGAAAACTCATTTCTATGTAAGAGCCATTTTTCAGCTTCGTTTTTTCTCTGTATTGGGAAATGACAAGTATAGAAATTTTGGTTGAAACTATTGGAGCGAGAAATTAGCATTCTTTTTTTTTTTTTTGTATTTAGGTTTGAACCCGAAGAATATTTGAATGGGAAAAGAGCTGAGAGAACCTAAAAAAATTCTGTCAGCATACGAACGCAAAATTCGAATTTCCTATTATTATTGTGTGAAACTTTTATTCTCTCGCTAGTATTTATAAATTGTTATTTTCCATACCACTCACAAAAGGGTGCTAAAAGAGAGAAACTTTTCAAATAACTAGATAATTTTATTATTATTATTGTTGTTGTCGTGAAAAACTTTCAAAACGTGAACATTTGAAAAAAAAAAAAAAATGAAGACAAAAGAGCGAACCATCCTGGGTAAACTACCAATCGTAAGCACACTTGTCACCTAAAAAAGCTTCAGAAAAAAAACTTTCTCGTTCAGTTACAAAAAATAAAAAAGTTGATCTAATTTTTGAAATTAAATTAAATTAAAATTTTTTCAAAAATTTTTTTCATCTATTTGTTAATAAATTTAGCAGTAGATTAGTGAAAAAAAAACTTCAAAAAAATAGTGAAGAGCAGAAATTGTGTGTGAACCAAATCCTGGTTTCCATTCATTTCTCAAACACTAATCAATTGAAATGGCAAGTGATTTTCAACACACAACCCGCTTAGAATCCAAAAGTTCAAAGCTTTTCAAAAAAATCTTTTGAAATCAATCAAACTATTGGATCCTAGAAAAAAATATACTCGCAACATTTATTGGAAAATTCTAGAAAAGGATACATTCTAGCAGATTTTTTTTCTTCTAATTCAGAAAAAAATTAGTTTTTAAAATAGAGATTATTTTTTGTTTATTAATTTACTTTTTCTAGTCTCTCGGGTTTTTTTTCGTTCCCTGAGAAATTTTTTATGGCAAAAATAATTTATCTAAATTTTTCGAAACAAAGTTTTACTTTGAGAGCAACAAAAAAAAAAACTGAAAAATAATCAATTTAATTCTTGAATTTTCTTTGATAAAAAAAAAGTTTTTCTCTCGTTTGTTTTTGTTGTTGGTTGTTTTAAACAGAGTTAAAAACTCACCGAAATGGATCATTTCATCTTCGATCGAACCCAAAACGTTTCAAACTTCAATTTTTCTTTTTGTGTGTGTGTTTGGGTTTTGAAGTCTTTTTAAGCTTCAACGACCAGAAGAAAAAAAAAAATGAAATTGAAGAATCGAATGTTTTTTTTCAGAAAAGAACGAAAAGGATATAAGAGAAGAGGATAGAAAAAAAATGGAATTTTATCTAAGAATTTAGTTTCAAGAAGAAGAAGAAAGATTCGTCTTAAAAAAAAAAAATTCGATTTCAATTTTAACAATCGATTTAATTTTTTTTTCTCTCTCTCTCTCTCTCTGTTTCATTCTTTCAACTTTGCTGTTGAGAGCCAGAGAAAATAATTTTGTTTCATTGGATTTCATATATTCTTCGAATAACTTTTGTTCCATTCCTTCTTCTTCTTTCTAGCTTTTCTCAATGTCTGGTTGGATCGAACTATTTTTTTTTTTTGCTATTTTCTATTATTGGTTTAAGTTTACTTCTTTGGAATCGGAAATCTGCTTCTAGTTATCAATATTTTTGGCAGAATAAAAAATCCAAAGATTTAAAAAATTTTTCGTTTTCTGCCCCGACACCATTCCACATTGGAATCACATTGGCGTGTGTGTATTTGTATGTAAGCCAACGAATAAAATTAAATAAATTTAAAGTCTAAACCAGGAAGAAAATAAATAAATAAACAAAATTCCGAATCATTCATCATACGGTTGAAAGGCGTTCATCGTTCGCTTGTTGTTGTATTTTGTCCACAAAAAACGACCAACAAAACAAAAAAAAAAAAAACGAAAGGTTTTCGATAATAAAAAACTTTGAAATTCCATCTGCGTGATTGATTGAATCGACATTTTTGCTCTTGTTTTTTTGAGTCAAAGGAAAAAATTGATCGTAAGCCATTGTTAGTCGAGAAGAAGCAAGTGAAAAATTTAATTTTTCAAAATAAATCAGAATGTTATTTTTTTTTTTAGGCAAAAACAGATCCACAGATTAAAATTAAAATTATGTAAAAAATTTATTAAAATATTCTTTCTCAACTCCAAAAAAAAAACACGAGAATTTTTTCCAAAATTCTTTTCAAGACTTTGAATCAATCATTCTTGTTTCTCGGCGCAAGCATCTCGTGTAGCTCCCTGAATCCTGGCTTGACCTAAATAACTTTTTCCTCTTCTTGAAAATAAATTCAAAAGTATCTAATCAAAAAAAAAAAAAAAATCAAAGTTTACCCTAAGAAAAAAATAAAACCAAAAAATTAGATTTTTTTTTTTCTCGAAAGAAAATAAAATCAATAACCAAGTGTATTCTTCACTTCTTGCTGAAAAAAACTTTGAAACACTAAAAGTGGTGTCGATTTCATTCGAGAGCGAACAAGAATAACTTTTTCTTCTCACTAATAGAACCATTTTAGGAATATGCATCTCTTTTTCTCCCAAAAAAAAAATATACTGGCTTTCATTTCATTTTTTTGTTGTTGTTGTGTTTGTGCACTGATGATGAAGTTTTACCATCGATACATTTTTTTTTCTCTTCTCAGTTTTGTTGTTGTTGTTATATTCCGGGTTCGGATATCGATCGGCCGAATGATTGAAATTTTATCCATCATTTTATTTATTTTTTTTGTATATAATGTGCGTGTGTGTGTTTGTGAGTTGAGGAAACTTTGATCGGAATATGGGAAAAACAAACAAAACAGAGTGAAAAAGAAGAAGAAAAGTTTATGGCTTTTTTCTCTCCTTTCTGATTCTCGACACAAATTTCAAAAATAACAAAATTAAATTAAACAGTTGTGTAGTGTAGGGTAGTTGTATGTTGTTGTTTTCTAGGGCCAAGCTTGTTATCGTTATTCACTATGTACCAGTATTGCAGAAAAACTGGCCAACAAAAAAAAAAATGAATCTAAAGTTTGCCTAGATTTTTGAATAGTTTTTTTTTTTTTTGTTGTCAAATATTCTATAAAATTTTTAAACCAATTTTTTTCGGTAATATTTTCTTTGAACATTTCTGTAAATTATTGACAAGTTTTTGGAACTTTTAATTAACAAAAAAAAATTGAGAATTAAATAAAAATATTATAATCTTTGATTCTTTTGCCAAGAGAGAACCGTTTGGTTTGATTAGAAACAGGAGAGAGCTGCCAACTCTCTTCTTTCTAAGTCAAAGCTTCTCTTCATCAAATATTTACATTTTGAGAAGTTTTTTTTCTGCTCAATGTTCTTGAAAGTCGAATTGACAAACGAATTTTGTTTTTTTTTTATTATTATTATTAGCCAGCTCAGAACGACAAGAATAATTTTTTTCTCTCTGAAAGTTCATTAAATTTTCAAAAATATTTTTTGTTCAAACTTTTTGTCAAACTCAACATTGCAATTTAAAAAAAAAAAAAATTTTTGCAATCAAATTCAATTCTAAAAATTGGCTCCTCATTTCATTATTTACGCTGATTCATCATCAAAATAGATTTGCAGAGTTGAATTCTTCCAATTGAAATTTTTTTTTCAAGAGAAAAAAAAACTTAACAAATATATTAAATGCAGTTCAACTTTTAAATAGCGAACGAATGAGAAAAAAAACTCGATGATTCAGATTTTTCAAGCTGAAATATGAAACATCATTGAATTCTATGGTGAACCCTTGGTGAACCAGAAGAAATAGCAAGCAAAAAAAAAAGCAGCAGCAGTTTTTCTATGATAGTTTGGCTTTCTCTCTAACTAAAGTATTATGATTGAATTAAATTGAATTACATATATATCGATGAACTGCCGTTTATGGAGTTGAAATATGGTTCAAGCGAGAAGAAAAAAGAGTCTTAAATTGTTTTCTTCTTTTCCATTGTTTTTCCCAAGAAGAAAGTTCAATTTAAATGGGAAGCAAATGGGAAAAAAAACAAACAATAAACAACAGACATTTTTAATTGCAATTTTTTTCTGTTCTCTAGATTTTGTAAAAAATTGCTCTCCTCTTCTTCTCCATCCATTCTTCTTATTTATCAACAACAATCAAAAAACTAGAAGTTTAAATAAAACTTCTTTTTTTTCTCGTCTAGTCTTTCTTCGATTTTTTCAATCATCGTGTCCGTCTTCTTCCGCCGTTTGCCTTGAAGAAATTCTTTTGTTGTTGTTAGACTTCTAGTGGAGAAAAAATCAATTCTTTTCTCATCTCTTATCGTTTTAAAATTATTAAAACGATCATTCAGTAGTATAGTGGTTGAGGCTAATAATAAACAATAAAACAATTCAAACAAACACAAACATAGGCTTCGGTATAAGAAAAAATATAAAATATTTGTAATATATTAACGGGTTTGGTGTATTTATAAAAAAAATGTACACACTGGCTTATTGGATCATAGTTTTTGTACACTCTTTGTGTGTGTGTGTGTGTTGCTATTCCCATTGGCTTTAATTTTCTATTATAAAATTTTTATTATAACAGAATATCTCTGTGTATATGTGTGTTTAGTGTTATTTGTATTTTTTTTTTTTTTTATTAGTATCGTTATTATTAGTTGGCTGTATATATGGGTGATTACTTAAATTACAGTGAAGAAAAAATAATAATAAAGTTTCATATCAAAAAGGCGAGATGAAATCCATATAACCCAGGCACAGAACACTAGCGCAAGCAGCTAAACAAAAGAACAAATTTCAATTAGTTTTAGTTTAGTTTTTTTTGCTAGTATTTATTAATCTATATAAATAGATGATGTTTGATGATGTTTATAATGATTTTTTTTACAGTTATTTTTTTCTTTTGTTTTTGGCTGTGTGTAATTTTCTGCTTTTTCCTCTTGAAAGTCTTCTGAACTTTACAATAAGAAAAAAAAAACAATAAAACGGATGGAAATTGATGGAACAACCAGAAAAAAAATTAATTTTTAAAATTTTTCTAGCAATTTCAAACAATGTTTGTTCCATTGAAACGGTTCGTTTTGTTTTTGGCTTTCAAATAGTTCATAACAATTAGGATGATGACAAAAAACCAACGAAAAGCTAAACACTAGAGCAACACTCGTGCTACAAACTGGCGCTGAAAAATTTCGACTAGCACACATTATTTACTGCTTGGAAATACTTTGTTGCTTGAAAACAAAACCGTTTTGTTCCATTCTGGCTGTTTTGAGTTCATTTTTTTTTTATAATTGTTGTTTTCTTTAGCTTCTTAGCGAAGCAGCATCAAAGCTTTTGATTCAGAGGGAAAGAAAACTCGATTCAATGCATCATGCTGGGTGAAAAATTGTGCATCGCAGGACAAACAAACGAAAAACACCAGCGCAAACACCAAAGGAAGCCCAATTGAGCAACAACAACAAGAACAACAACAAAGGAAGAAGAAAATAGAATTAAAATTCTGTTCTTGCTTTGATCCCATGCTGCGGGTGCCTAGTGAATAACAGTGAAGAGAAACAAAAAAATTATAACAACCAACGAAAAAAAATTATTGAAGTTTAGAAGAAGAAGAAAAAAAAAAAACAAGTGTTAAAAAAACAAATGATTTGGAAAATACTTGCACTCTGGTCATTCCATTGCTGGGTCCAAACAGCACACTTTCTCTCCATTTTTTCTCTGTTTTCGGAGTTCTTTTGTTCCAAAAAAAAAAAATTCCAGTGTTTTTTGTTCTATGTAGTTTTTCTAAAAAAATTCAGTTTGTAATTAATTCAATTTTCACGAAAAAAAAAACACAAAGCGAAAGAATTGAAGAATTTAAAATTTTTCAAAACACTGAACCAAAAATTTGTCAGTTCGACTGTTGTTGTTGTTTTCTCGCTGTCGGAAGTTTTCGCTTTGTGTTTTTTTTTTTTTTTAGAAGTTTGACATTTAAAATTTTCAATGACTTGAAACAGGAAGTACTTTCAGTTCGTTGAATGAATTCTGCTTAAAGTTTCAAGTTGACTCAAACCTGATAAATTCAATTTTGAGTTTTTCAAGAAAATTTCTTAAGAAAACCTTAGTCTAAGAATTTAAAACATCAAGAAAAGGTTAATTGATTTATTTGAAACACTGTTTTAATATCCATAAATGACCATAAAAACTCTAAACTTTAGACTTTCTCTAACTAGAAACTTTAAATTTAAAAAGTTATGCAAACATTGAATTTATATTATCAAAACCAAAAGAAACATCAAATCATGTGTAATGATTCGATAGAAGCTCACTTTTATTTCGAATATAAAAAAAAAAACAGCAAAGCTTAGCTTTTTTTTCCTGGCTTTTTTTCCAATATCAAAAATCGATTCTGTTTGGGAATTGAACTTTGAAAATCGATTCTGTTTCAGGAAGAGAGAAAATAAAAAATATTGAGTCAAACAAAACAAAAACTTTTAGCTTTCTTCTAGAAGCTTACTTTGAAAATTCTATTATATTTAAAGCTATTAAATGAAATGTAACATTTTAGGTGTGTGACATGAGACTGTTATTTTCTTGAAGAAAAAGTAACATTTTATCTGAACCGTTGATAATTTTTTTTTTAAAAAGAAGAAGAAGCAAAGCTTCAAATACTTTTCAAAGTTTTTCGAAAAATCCAGAAAGAAAAATCTGATTCTAATGAAAATCATGAGTTTTTACAATTTTTTCTGAGCTTCAGTTTGAAACGTGTTTAAAAAAATAAAATTGAGTCCAAAAAATTTGAAATGGACCAAGAATGAATTTCCGTTTCGCTTGGTTAAACCACCATGCCATCATTTTTTTTTTCCTTTGAAATCAGTTGCTTTTTAAGCATTTTTTTTTTAGGCTATGAAAGCATCATCATCTTATTTATAGCCATTCAGTTTTCTCTCCATGCGTTTCTTATGCAGAAACTCGAAGCATTCACTCATTCATTCAATCATCCATTTTTTTTTTTTTTTTGAAGGGCACAACAAAACATAGCAAGACTACTAAACACTAACCAAATGATTGATCGTTTTCTTCTTTCTAGCTGTCGTTGTTTTTTTTCCCTTTCTTTATGAAGATTTTTCTTCTCATTCGAACGACAATCTTTCTTTTTGAGAAGACAAAAAAGAAAGAAGAAAAAAAAACTTTGGCAATTATTCGAATTTTATTCCATTTTTCCACTTCTTTTTGTTGTTGTTGTTCATAAATGCAAAACCCATTTTGAGTTACAGAAAATATAGCCATCTTTCTCTGTGTGTGTGTGTGTGTGTATGGCGATAATAATTTTTTTTTTCATATTCTATTCGTGAACCAGAATAAAATCAAATGACATATTCACTATGCAGTGCCATAACGGTATATGGCTGATAGATGGCATAAACTTGAAGTTGATAACCAACTGGAACAGAACGAGTGAGCGAGAGAAACAAAGAGAGAGAGAAAGGGAAAGAAAAATAAAATTTAATATTATCATTATGGGAAAAAAAAAGACGAAGAAAATAAAATATCGATGATGAATTGATAAAGCGTCTTCTTCTTTTTCATCATCTTATTCTGGTTCATGCTCTGATGATCAATAAAATTAGATTCAAATAATATTATTTTTGTGTCAAGATTTTGTTCCAAGTTTTGACTATTAATTAGCCACTAAGAAAATGGCGATGAGATGATAATAACTTTATCCAAAAGTAAATATTGAATTTCTTAAGAATTTTTCCAAAAAAATTCACAAGTTTTGTTTAAGTTGGGTTTAGATTGTGCCAAAAAAAATGATTTAATTTTTTTTCAAAATAAATTTCTAAAACAAATGAAAAATTGTTTTTGGAGAATTTTCTATGGAAAATCTACTGAGATATTGAACAAAAAGAAGAAAAAACATTTTTGATTAATGAAAGCTAGCTACCGACTAAATAAATTAGATTCGTTTAGAAAAGCTTCGATTTTAAAAGAATTTAACAATGTTAATGATGAGCTGCATCTTTCCCTATTTATTCCATTCATTCAACCTTGAAGACAAAGAAATTTTCGAGTGTTAGGCCTTGTAGCCCATAACCTTTGTAAAAATAACAACAAAACAAATAAAACTTTTTTAAAAACTAGTGAAACACACAAGAAAACTTTTAAACTGTTGAATTTTGTCTTTTTTATTATTGAAATCTAATTCGAGTGAAGTTAAGCACAGCGAATTATCTTTTCTCATTAATAATTAACACTAATCTTACGGTAGATTTTAGGCACAAAAAAAAATATTTAATATACAATTCCCTAAAATTCAATACTATTGTTGTGTTGAAAATTTTCCAAGAAAAACTTTGAAACTTAAGTTTTCAAACACTTAAACGATTCGAAAGCTTTCACTTAAAATTTGTTTTTTTTTTCTACTTCTCTGTTTTTGATCAAATAATTTTAAAAGAATCATAAACAACAACAACAGCGAGGAAAAAAACGACAAACCATTTAGAGTGTAATTTCTTAAATGGAATCACAAATGAAATGACGTGAGAATCGAACCCAAATAAATGAATGAAATAGTTAAATATTCTCAATATATTGTTCTCAGAACATAAAACACACACACACCGAAAAAAAAAACTCAGACAGCTTCAGTTTCTCTCATTCAGTTTGTTTGGAAAATTAATCAACAAATTGTTTCAAAGCAATTTATTCGGCGAAAATAAAAAAATAGATAGATAATTTTGAGAAGTAAATTCTTTTATTTTATTTTCGGTGAAATTTGTGCAAATTGTGTATAGTGCCTGTGTGTGTGTGTGTGTGATTGTGTTTCATTCTCAAACTTTAGTGCCTTTTCTGGAAGTTTTCTCCGGTTCGGTTTGGTGGTAAAACATCAAAGAAAAATTTTTTTCTAAAATGACCCAAAAAACAAACAAACAACAGTCTGTTTTTTTTGGCTTTGACTGCTTGAGAAAACAACCAGAAATGTTTTCTTTCAACAGTCCAGTAGGAGGTTTTTTTCTCGCTTTTTTCTTGGGTTTTTCTGGTGTTTCTTTTCAAGTTTTACCAAAATAACCCGATGGCGACGTTTTTTTTTTAAATATTCTTTTTGTGTGTGTCCTTATGAGACAAACATAAGTTTCCCGTCATTTCTGGAATATTTTTTGAGAATTGTTTTATCTCAAAAAACTCTGGGTAATAATTCTGTAGAAGAATCCGAGAGAAAATTATCGCCATCAATCAATTTCAAGAAGTCTTTCTCTCTGAGAAGTTTGATTGTGAAATGCGGTCAAACAAAGTTTTCCATTATTTCCAAATTATTATTCTGATCGAGTGAATTGAGAAAGAAACGTTTTGGTTGAAGATTGTTGTTTGAGATCACCAACCAATCTTTCTTCTATCAAGTCAATAGAAATGAATTAGAAACACTACGATCCGGTTTATTAATTTTTTTTCTCTAGCTCGTAAACTATCCAAAAACAAGAAACAAGTCCTAAATTAACTTAAACTTCCGTACTCTGTTAACTTGATAAACAAGATATATTCGATATAAACTTCTTCAGAAAACGAAGATTATTCTCAAAAGAGAAAAATTTCACTAGAAAAAAACACACTATTGGTGTGATTTTAAGTTATTTTTTTCATATCATTCGTTTGGAGGAGAAAACAAAAATGAGATGACCGTTTGCTTTGGTTTTTTTTTTTCTGGATTATTGTTCTTTGGTTTTTTTTGCGCTGCTGTAGTCAAGGTTCGTCTAAGTTTTTTGTATTTGGTTGTTTTGTTTCAATTTTCAATTCTCCAAAGAAATGATTTTGTCGTCTCTAAATGTTTTTTGATTTGGTGTGTGCTGCTTTCCAAGCGAGAAAGAAAGAAAAAATGGAAAAAGCTTTTTACAAGTCTGAAAAAAAAACTTTTACTCCAAGCCGAAACATTTTGTTGTTGTTGTTTCACAAGTCTCTCTTTCTTCCACAAATAAAACACTCTAAATGCCTTCTTCTCTCTGGTAGTAGAATGAACTTGATGAGGGAAAAAAAACGAGACGAAAGTAAGTGTTTTAGACAGCCAAACGACAACAACAACAACAAAAACATTGGAACAATTTTTGATCCAGAAAATTGAACAACAAAAAAATTTTGTTGAAAATTTTTTCAATAAATTCTTTTAAATTGAATTATTTTTAAATTTGTTTAAACAAGATTCAGATATAAGTTTTTGTAAGAAGAAAAAAAAACCAATGATAATAAAATCAATCATTTGAATAGCGTTTAACATTAAATTTTATTTTTTTAAAGAAAACTTGATAATTCTGTTAAGCTTGTTCAAATGGAACACTGTGTCAAAGTTCTTTGGTTCAAACCCTAATACGAGTTTATGGTTTTAGCATTTTTTTTTTCTTTGAAAATAATTCTAAATTAAAATATAAAAATTGGCCTTTGTGAGGACATCTCGTGGAGAGTATTTCGACTAAAACAAATAAAACAATAGCTTGTTGAATAGACGACAACTCGTTCAACGGAAAAAACTAATGCCAAAAACGTGCAATTCGACTGCAAACGAGTGGTTGCAACACTGTAATTGCTGGAAAAAAAGCGAACAATTTCATACCATTCGCTAATTTTTTTGAAAAAAATTGCAGCAATCAAACGCGATTTAGTGTAAAAAAATGGCCCAAAGCTACAATCACTACTATTTGATTTGAATTTTAGATAATGAATTTCTATGAGAAAAAATGAAATTCGAAATTGAAACGTTCGTGATTTCATTCAACAAGAATTTGATCAATCGTGAAACTTGAACGCTTCTTTGACTAAATCTGAAAACAAGTTTAAAAAATTTTAAAAATTCTGAAAACTTCCATCAACTGAAAAACTTTTCATGAAGCTTGGAAAAATGATGATTTTTTTCCACGTTAATTTGATTATCGTTTAAACTATCCATCCGCTATAATTCTATTAGAAATTCTGTTTGGCTGTAGACTTTTTTTTTGATAATTTTTTAATGTCTCAATTTAAGCTCAACAATTGAATCGAAAAAATTCAGAAAAAAAATATGAAATAAATTATGAAAAAATAATAATTTAGAAAAAAAAACTGAACAATTACAAAAAATTAAATTCCAAGTTATTTTCCATTGTTCGAAATGAAAAGCAAAACCAATTTGTGTACTTTCTTATGGTTTTATATCTTTTTTCAAAGCCAGTAAAGTATTGAAATATTTAAAATAATTTATTTTTAACATGCTGATTTGTTTATTATTATTATTATTATTAAAAGTGAAAAAAAAACTTTCAACTTCTTTCGTTATCAATTTTCTCAAGGTTTTTCTTCCACTAACAAAAGAAATTTATTAATTTTCTTTAAAAAAGAAACTTTCTTTTAAATACTCGGTGTGTGTGTGTGTGTGTGTGTGTGTTTATGCGAACTGCAGTCAAACTACAGAGTAGAGGAAAAAAAACTTGCAACTTGTTGAAGAAAATGAAACAATTCTTGTCTACGTTGTTGTTGTTGTTTTTGTTTAAACGAATTTTCAAATTTATCGCCTTTATTGCATTGCATTGCCGAGCAACAAGCACTAAGGCAAAAGTGTTGATGATTCAGTGTCATGATAACTGAGGTGCGATAATTTGAATTTATTTTTTCTTCTTAGTTCTTGAAACAAGCGAGAAAACACTGTTCAAACAATGTTTTATTATTATAATCGTTTTCCGGAAAAAAAATTTGTTTTTTTTTCAATAGCTGTGTTGTGACAACCATTGCTTGAATCGAATTTATAAAGAAAAAATCAGAATGTCTTTGTGCAATTCCGTATGTGTGTGCAGCCATGTGTTTAAGTAATAATGAATCCTTCATATTAGAGATTCGAACAGAATTTAAAAGCCAACTTTCTAGCCCAAACTTTAAAAGTCAACTAAACAATTGACTAATTAATTTTGAGAAAAAAGGATACAATGATTAAGCAGATTGTAAAGATGCGCAACAAGCCGCTTCATTTATTTTTTCAGTTTGTGTTTTTTTTCAGAAGAATTTTAGAAAAAAAACTGAAAACTATTAGAGAAAAAAGCTTATCTAATCTCTGATAAGCAACCCTTTCACTTAAAATTCATTGAAAATTAAAACCGCATAAATTTCCACAAAAAATCAGTGAATGTTTTCTAAATTAAATTCTTGAATTTTTTTTTTCTGCTAGTTTGTTGTAGAAACAGAGAGAATAATTTTGTAATGAAAATTTGCTACGGTTGGTAGAAGAAGTTGTTGTCGTTTTTTCAGGTACAGTACTATTAGAACAGTATGCCAGTGTGTTTACCTGTAATGAGATTTTTTTCGTATGTATTCTAGTGTACCCACCACAGCCTAGGCAGCCAGATAGTTCAATCAACATGAACATTGTTGAAATACCATTCATTGAAACAAACAAGCAAGCAAGCAAACAAACACCTGTAGAGAGAAGTTTTAATTTTCTTCCAAAATCAAAGAGTTTTCTTTTCAGCCAACAAGCAAAAGCAAACTCAACACTAAACACGCATACCTGTGATTGTGGAAAGGCTTTAAAATATTTGATTCGGATATTATTTTCTATGATCGTAAAATGAAACGGTGTGTGTCTCTGTGTGTGTTTGTGCTCGAACGTCAATGGATGTTTTCTCTGTGTTGACGTGTTTCGGTTTGTTTTTTTTCTACTTTTCTGTGTTTGTCTGAAGCAAACACAATTTTTCTCCGTTTTAGAAAGTTTTTTTTGACCACAAAACGATGGTTGCCAAGAAATCGAATGGCAACCAACCAACCAACCAACCAACCAAACCAAATCTGACCTAATGGGTTTTCTGGGGAGTTTTTTTTTTCCTTTACAACTATTAAAATTCAGCCAATTGACCAGATGTGTGACTGTGTGTGATACCATAGTGTGGTATTGTAAACGAACGTAACATGTGCATAATCACTTGAATCGAATAATAATAATAAGAAACAAATCAACAAGCATCATCATTCATTCATTCATTTATTATGAAAAGCTGAAAAAATAATTCTTAATCAAATGGAAAAACAGCAAGCAAACAAATAAAACAACCACCGCATCATTGGTGTTAAACCTTGAATGTTGTTTGGTTACTTTTTTCATCATCTTCTTCTTTGTTTTGGGCTGTCATTTGTTATTTTCTTCATGGTACTTTCACTTGTTTTTCAAACCACTAACTCGTTCTGTTTTGTGCTTAGTTTTTGACATTTTCAGTTTCTCTATTTGTTTTGTTTTTTTTGAAAACTGATTAATGTACCTGTCGGTCGTTCGGTGTGTACGTGTCTGTTGAACGAGAAAAAATCTTCTTCAATTTTCAATCAATTGAATTTTTGATTTGCATTTTCTTCATCTGTTTTCCATTGAAAATTAAACTGAAAACTTCTTTAAAAAAAAAAAGAAAGAGTTTTGTGGTTTCTACGAAACTTGAACCTAAATCTAGTCAATCGGGTTGGCAGATGATGAAAACGAAATCTTTGAATCTTTTTTCAAAACAAAAAAAAAATTTTTTCATTTATTTTTTTGTCCGGTCTTCAGCAAGATTTTCTTTCTCGAAAAATTTATCTGATTTAAATTCTGTGATAAAGAAATTTTCAACCTGAATCAATTTTAATTAATTTTGCTAAAAATTGCTTCAAATCAAAGGTGAGTTTTTTTTTCTTAGAAAGAATTTTCTTGTTACAACCAAAAAAAAAATCATAAATTTTCCTCAACACTCTGCCTTTAAAAAAATATTTTTAAACTATTGATTGAGATTATTTGATATTTTACAGTTAACCGTGATCTTTTGATGTTGTTTCCAAATTTTTCGAATGTTTCTTAGCTTTTTTGAAAGTCAAAGAAAAAAAAAATCGTGCCAAAAGAAATAATGAGTTGAAGCACAATGGAAACACTTTTCGTAGCATCTCTTGAAACGAATTATCCCATTGATTAGAGTTTTTTTTTCTGTAAAAAATCAATTGAAAATTTTTTTATTTTTGTATTGATCAATCATTGTTTGCTGTTAATTAGTATCATCAAACCTTTTTCTGATGGGTTTTTTTTTCTCTGTTATTGTTTGAAAATCGATGCAACTTTGTTACGATGTAATGTTTACAAATTTTACAAATTCACTCATCTCTGCTACAAAAAAACATTAAATTTCAAAAAATGACTATTCGAAGCGAAACAATAAAATACAAAGGGTTTTTTTTTGGAGGTTTTTTAAAACTAGTATTCTAGTGTTTGTTTTGAAAACTTTCAGAAAATAATGAAATTATTCCATACTTGACCTATCTTTAATCACAACAAAACTCCGAAAGTTTTCATTGTTTTGGTTGGCTCGACACCAAAAACCAACAACTAAATGATAAATAACTCTGTTGATTATTGAACAGGAAAAAAAAACACTGCTGATATAGTTTCTCCTAAGATTTCCATTAGATTTCAATTCGGGTTAGCTAAGATTGTTTTGTGGTTTTTTTTCCAATTTAAAAGAATTGGAAATTCGAGAGATAATAGAAGATGAAGAAGCATCAATTAGATTGGCATCATCCACCTTGGACTGATAGAATTTGTGGTTTTTTTTTCTGTTTGTTCTAAATAGAGCCTGAATCGCTTTATTTTTAAATGGAGATGAATGTTATTCTCGTGTTGTTGTTGTTGTTGTTGTTTTCTATTGTATTTGGGCAACTGTATTTTTCAATAGAAACAACAATCATAATAACACTACCCTCACGCATCAATCGATTCACTCTTTGAAGAGTGAAAAAAAAATATTCTAAAATTCATTTTTTTCTCGTTGAACTTGACATTGAAAAAAACAACAACAACACAATGCTTCAATAAGTTCATTAATGATCCGGGTATTTTTTATTATTTTTTTTTTTTTTGATAAAAAACGATTATGTTGCATGAGGAACAAGAAAACAATTGATATTTTCAAAGAGAAACCATCATTTCAATGGAATCATCAGAAGAATCTATCAACTCTAAATATCTACACCACTGCCATCATAATGATAATGATGAACCATGATATCCAGGTCAAGTTTAAGTGATTCAAATTGAAAATTTTATTCTAGAAATTTTAAAATTTTTAAAAATCTTTTTTAAGAAATTTTGTTTTGATGTTTTTTGTATGTAAATTTTTTTTCTATAGAAAAATTTGAAATTTTAACGAAAAAATTAGTCAAATTGTTTGATCACCTAAGGAAATTAAGGCAATCTTATTGTTGCTTATTTTTTAGCCATAAATTTTTGCAATACATGAGAACGATAAATGCGAACTTTTCTAATAACTCTATTTGAAGGATCATTTGTTTAAAAATAGCCGAAACTGTTTAACTTTCAAAACCAATCAATCAATCAATAGAAAAAAACTCGGAAGCTGAATGGTAAGCCAAGCCGCCAACAATGTCAATGTTAAGCTTCCTTCTAGTAGTTGATAACCCAATAGTGGTAGATAATTTTATATCCGCATGTGTTCTATGTGTTGGGCTGATTTTGGCTTCCACCATCCAATCAACCAACAAACAGAAGATCTAGAAATCTTATAAAAAAATTTAATTATTTTTTCTCTCCATTATTGACATCTCTCAGCCTTGTCAGAGTAATTTTCTTTTCCATCAAACACACACACACACACACACACACTGACCTAGAGTATAGATCTCCAGATCGATTCATTGTTATTGCCTTTTTCTATTCTGTTTTCACCGACACTTCTATATGAGATCAGCTATCATGTTGTCACAAATTATTTATTGAATTTGAAAGTATCAATGATTTTGACGTTTTTTTTGGCGGTTGGCCATAATATTAGATAGATTGATCAATACATCTATTGATACCCATCATCATACAATGGTTGTAAACTAGAATTACGTAATTAGTAACGGGTACTATTTTAAAAGATAAAAAAATTAAATTTATTATTTTAATAATAGTTTTTTTCATTTTAATTAAATTTCTTTGTTTTTTTTTTCTTCTTTGAAATACAATTGACGACGACTGTTTTGATATGTTTGCAACGATGCCCGTATTTCGAAAATACTGACAGTTGTGGATTTTTTTTCTATCACCAGTATAAAAACGCATGATTTGCACCATCAATATAGATGAATAGATGATTTGATTTTGTTTAGACTCAAAAAACGTATTGAATGTTGCTGGTGGTAACCCTTCAATTGAATTTTGAACCAGTTTTCTGTCTGTTTTTCACTTGTCTCTAGTTTGATTTTAAAAAAAATTTCAAATGTACGCCGCGGCGTTTATTTTGGACAGTTTTTTTTCCCATAAAAAAAAACAATTGAACACTTTTTGATCTTAGTTTAAAGCAAACGCTGATTGAACATTAGAAAATCATGAATCTTGATGGGTTTTTTTTCTGGTTTTTTTATTAATAAAATATTTTTTTCATATAATGAAACATAAAATTTATTTTTAAAAATCAAATAAATTCATTTTATTTAAGGAAAATTTTTTTAAAATCAAAACCAAATCAAGTTATCTTAATATTTGATCAATAAACAAACAAAAACTCAAGAAGAAAAAAAATCTGATTGATCTATTTTTAGTGATTTTAAGCAAACAACCGAGAGAAAAAAACAAATTGAAAATTTTTTTCCATCGATATCAATTCAATTGCATGGATATCGATAAATTTTCCGAAAATTAAACTTTTAAAATTTTTCAAAATTTGTAATTTTTTGAAGAAATAATTTAATAATGGCGACTATTAGTGTTATTAACTTGAAATTTTACTGTTATTTGTTATGTTAGTTTTCTCTTGATTTTATGATCGTATGCTCTCGCATCTTCTCACCCTATCACCATCTATTGACAGTGAGCTTGTTGCGGTTGTTGTTTTTTTTTCGCTGTTAAAGTAATCGGAGAGTATACTGGATACTGGTGTAAAGTGTTTCTCAAAGCATAGCGGTTTTTTTTAAAATTGTGCCACTGTTCAAGTATGGAGTAGAACGACCTTACTTGCTTAAAAATGAATGAATGAACGGACATGAAAAGAAAATGAAGAGAACAGTGTTTATAGTTTTTTAAAAACTGATGATACACCAACCCAAAACCCTTCGATAAGATACGTTCGATGGTTCGAATGGAAAGTTCGACATTTGATCGAATATTGATCGAAAAGAAATTTTTCTGTCTAGTACGAGATCATCTTTCCTTGGTGGTGGTAGTGTCTTGACTTTTTTTTCAATCTGTATTCTGTTGATTTCGAGAATTACGTAAAATGAGAGAGGATGCGTTGTTTTTGAACAAAACTCTCGACACAAGCAGAAATAAAAAACAGAATTTGTGTTTTTCGAATTTCCTTAAGGAAATCCGCCAACTTTGTTTTCTCATCAATGCCTAATAAACTATAATTCGTTGGTTGGTTGGTTGGTTTTTCTCTGTGATGAGAAAAAAAATTCTAACGGTTTTTTTTTTTGTTCAGAAAAAAAATAAACAGCTTTCGTTTAGTTTTTCGTTAAAGTGCCCACAAGATGATTCATTCTCTCAATGAATACAGCTATCCAAGTGAAAATGTGCAATATTCCTTCAATTTGAATCAGAATTTTTTTGGGTGTGATCTTTTTTTTTTGATTTATAATATTCTGATATTATCCTCGATTGTTTCAACACAAGAATCCAGCAAAAAAAATAAACCATCAAATGGTGCAATGCCCTTCTTTCTTTCTATTCGCTTTTGTTTGATTGAAAGTAAGTGTTTCACACAAAATTTGTTTTCGTTGCTTTCAATTGATAAGTTTCTCGTGTATCTGTGAAGCTTCTGTCGTGTTTGAACGAATTGATGATTGACGAGGACAAAGTCCACTGTTAGTTTTTTTTTTTTTTCTACAACCAAGAAAAAACTTTCTTAAGAAATGCTTCAATGAAACTTGGTGTGAGATGTTCAAATCACGTTGGAAAATTGAAACCAAATTTATGCGGCTATCAAATTTTTAGTTTTTCTTTTTCTTCTTCAAAAAAAAAACTATTCAATACGGGTTAGTTTAGTTTGTTTTTGCCATGTTAACAGCAAGTTTATCATTAAACGTCATATATTTTATATTGAATGTATACGATTTCTTTCCTTTCAAAAAAAAAAGTTGATACGGTATATTTATTGCTAAAACCATTTTTTTTCTAATGTTATATTGGCTTTCAAAGGGAAATTTATTTAATTTCTGTTCACACTGTTGTTGTTTTGTCTAACAATAATAAAAATTTAAATTTTATTGTCATAAAAAAAGAGAGAGATTAAAGGATGAAACACAACAACACATTTAGGCATTATAATATCTGTTTAAAGGACTTTTAAACTTTAAAATGGTTTTAAATTTCATTTTTATTTAAATCAAGCGTTTAGTTTGTTATTTCTAGTAATTGAAAGTGATGTTTGAACTAAAATGAATCCAATGTGAACAGTGAAAAAGAAAAATTTAATTGAAGCTTTTGTTCCAGGAACCAGTTGTTCGCACAAAGCTTGGATAACCAGAAAAAAAAACTTGATTCATTCATTATTGATCTCTTTCAAGTGAAACGGTGGTGTCCAATCTCAATCCAGAGAGATTTTTCTTTGTATCAATTCTACGATTTGATGATTTGTTTTGATAGCTTCTAATTTAATGGGTTGATACATTTTCAGAAGCTCAGTGTTGTCTCACAGACAATAAATTTTTGATACTGATCGATTATTTATTAATAAATTCGATTTTTTTTTCGATGTTTAAGAAACAAAGTTTTTCTTGTTAAAATCGTTACAAAATAAGATAATTTTTTGTTTGTTTGTTTTTTTCTTTGGTGATAAATCAACATCCTAAAAAGTTCAGCCATTTGATTGAAAACGATGACAAACTAATTTTTTTTCTCTTATTAATTTATTTCAGATTGATGAAGCCATTGAATTATGAGCTTTAAAAAACTTATCAAACCCGAAAATACGAACAATTTTTTTTTCTTGAAATAGAAAAACAATGAAATTGATCAACAACGGGAAACAAGCGTCGGCAACAAAGCTTGGCCTAGATTCATTTGTCTACAATCACAACTCTCAAGACTTACCGCTGGTTGACATGGTAGGATTTTATTCTTTAAAATTTTCTTGAAAAACTCTTGAATTCTAAATTTTTGTAGAAAAATAAACTTGAAATATTTTTATTGAGATGTCGCTGTGTGAGGAGAGAGAGAGAGAGAGAGAGAGAGATTGATGAAACTTTTTTTATCTAGCGTTTTTTTTTTTGCCATCTATATCTCGAAATTTGTATAATTTCTTGGCTTGGATTTTAACAGTTCAGTTACATTAACGGTGGTGTGTGTGTGTGTTTGCGATTACATTATGAAATCATCATGTTGACATCATACAATAGTTCTGGTCTGGTGTGTTTGTGGCGGTAATCGATGCCAGCAACAAGCCAAAATGACAAACCAACGTTCATAACGATGATTAAGGCTGATTTTTCCTGTTTTTTTTTAACAGAAAAAATTTCCCATTTGATTTTGAATGAAATGATGACTTGCTGATTGTGGTTCTGGTTTTATAATATAAATCTAAAGAATCCTTCTAAAGAATAGAAGAATGAGTGTACTATTTTTTTTTTGATGATAGGGAAAAGTTTCACAAAGCTAAGCTAAGCCTACCAGTCAGCCAGAATTCTGACTGACAACTTTGCCTAACACCATGATTGATTCACTTGAGCCGTTCTACTTTCTTTTTTTCATTTATTCGAATCTTAACAACATGATTCTTGTTGCTTAGTTTTTCGTATTTTTTAAAAAAAAAAAGTCTTCAAAGAGCTGTTTTTTCTTTGTTATTAAACATCAATGTTACTAATAATATTTAACTTTTAAGCCTAGTTAATCATCATCATAATAATGTGCTTCGTGTGATCATCATCATGGTGTGTTTGTATTTTTTTTCTGGTGCAGCAACCAAAACTCTTGATTTCAATGCTTGTTGTTGTTGTTTGAAGTTGTGGTTCGATGCTGTTTGTTTTTTTTTGCTGGCTGTATCCTCTAAATGTTTTTTTTTCATTTAGTAAACATCTCGCCGAAAACTTTTAGCTTTTAACGCAACAAATTTATGATTAAGTTTTTTTTTATATGACGACATTTCTTTCCAGTGCGTGTTTCCCAAACTTGTGAAATTTTTGCCCAACAAACAGAGTTTGAAACTTGTTAAAAAAAAAAACTTTGGGTTTGTCGTGAAACTTTTTCTGATTAAGTATTTTAAATTATTGTCGTTCTGTTTTTTTTTCTGGAAGGAAAAATCTTCAATAAAAATCATGAAAATTTCGAGCTGATGACTTTGGAAATTTTCTAGCAAATCAACCAAAAGATATAATTGGTCATTTGCTATTTAAACTTACACCCTAATGTACATTGTTCTTCAAGGGATTTTACTAAAACAGCATAAGTTCAACAAGCTTTTAAAAAATTTATTAAAGAAACAATGTTTGTTTGTAAACGTAATTTTTTGCAATCACCTAGTTATGAAACCAAAAAAAAAAATTGAGCAACTCAAAAATTCAATTATTTTTGAACTAACTTCAATCAATCGATCTATTGATTGATTGATTGATTGATTGATCAATTGATCTGCTATTACAATAAATTAAAAATTTATCCAATGATCAGTGTTCGAGGGTTTTTGTGTTTCTCCTTGATTTTTTGAGGGAAATTTTTTTATATTTTTTTTTTAGAAAAACAATACGAGATCAATGCTTTTTTGTTCAAAAAAAAAAACACTCTGTTTTAGGGTTAGTTTGTGTTTAGTGTGGTTAGGCGTGTAGAAACACGGGAATAAAAAAGTCAAACATAGTAAAAAATATGAAGCCCATCATCATCTTCTTCTTCGTCATCATCCAATTCATAAAGTGTGTGTGTGTGTGTGATGAATAGAAAGTTTTCATTTTCATTATAATATCATGCTCGATTTTCCCTAAAGTACTAGCGTTGTTAACCTAAATCTGAATTTATTACTTGAAACTGTCTCTGTCTATGTGTGTGTGTGTGTGTGTCTATGCTTGTTGAGATCATCGAAATGCGCGTGAGTGAATGTCGTTTTGGTTGGTTGCGATAAATCTATGTTTGGTTTTTTTGTTTGGCATTCAATATTTTTTTTTGTTTTAAAAAATAATTTTAATATACACACCACATCTCTCTCTCTGGCCATAAGATAATGCAACAAACTAAAAATTACGAAAAGCGAATCGGCAAAAACAAAATCATCTATAAACACCTTACCCAATCCAACCACCATTTAAGCGCAATCCTTCAATTCTTTTGAATCCATTGCATCGAACGTAATAAATCAAATATCGATGATTGCAATGACGATTGTCGGGTGCGCGATGTTTGATAGTTTGAGAATTTTTAGAATCTTTAAAGTCAACTTTGTTCAACAACAAACAACCAGTTAAAACTTCCACAAAAAAAAAACTGATTCAATTTCGTGATTTAATTGATGTTAATTTAATTAAAAAATTTTGGAAATAATTCAAATGTTTTATTATTTGTCATTCAGTGTCATTGTGACCATTTCTTGGTTAATTTGGCTGATTATCTCTCTCTCTCTCTGTGTGTTTTGAATGTGCCTTCAATTAATTCCGGTTGTTGAACTTGATCCAATGATCGAATTAGAGACAAATTTTTCTTCTTCCTAAAATTTATTCGATGAAACACGTGTTTGATGATTAACTTTAATAAATTATTTTCTTTCCCAAAAAAAAAAACTCTAGACTACATTTGACGAATTTGAAAGAGAAAATCATTCAACAGTTCAGTATTTGGATCAAAAGCCAGCATTGAGCATTAACAACGAAAATAAATCGAAAAGTTTATCAAGACAACGACAACAGGCAACCACTTTGGTCAATCCTGCCTTTTTGGATGGTTCCATTCAGCCGATTGTCATAACAAGTTTCGACGATCCATTAAACCACTACCATCATTATCATCATCACCAGCAGCAGCCATCATCGAAATATTTGAATAACAGCTTTCAACGTAATTCTCCATCTTTTAGGTTGACAAAAAACGTCTCCAACACGTTGTCAAAATTGAATAATCCAAACGATTTTAGCTCAACATTACCTCGAGCTCAGAGCTCTAATCATTTTAATCATCAATCGGCTAGTGTTGATAGGAAATCTCCAAACAACGGCAATCAAAACTTTCTCGATATATCGTTGGAAAATAATCATCAAAATTCTTCCTCTTCGATATCGATGTCACCAGTTTTGTCGGCATCGTCTACTACTAATCTTTCCAATGCATCGGATGCACCATCAACATCGACAACCTCCAGCTTGTACTATGTTGATTGTTCCGTGTTGAATGGCCTACCACAGCAGAACCATAATCGGCTATCATCCTCTTCTGATTCCACTTTGATTGGATCATCATCGGATGGTCGAAATAGCCACCATGAAATGGCTTTGATGTTGAACAACCAGTTAAAAACCCCAGATGAAGAATTTCCGGATCCACCTACAATGTTGACATCTTTGGATGATCTACCACCACCTCCACCACCTCAACCTGATGTCTCCGTAGATGGTCAACATCCTCAGAAGCCGCAACAATCTCAACAGTTACCGCTTCCACCGTTACCACCACCACCGCCACCTCTATCATCATCGAATTTCGAAGGAAAAAAAAATCAAATTTTTTTGAAAACAAATTTAAACAACAACCATAACACTCCAAACGGATACAACAATTATCAACAATTGACAACTTTAAGGCGAAAACATTTCTCGCTAGCCATGAACAACAACAATGATGATAATCAACATGAAAACGGTGTTGGTGGTGAACAACCAAAATTTTCTCCACAACAATCGAATGGAAATCATCGAATATACGATCATACCAGTACATTGGCTTCAATTTCAAGTGGACGCCATGATGGTGGTGATGTTGGTGATACTAATTATTCGACATTTCGTCGGGCGCCACCGCCACCATCATTACTAGTGTCCAAACCAAACCAAACCCAACAGAATAATAATACGTTTTATGGTGAAGGTGGTAATAGTAATCACAATAACAATGTAATATACTCTTCATCATCTCCGTCATCGGCTTCATCATCGATATCGTATGCCGATCCTTCATCAGTATCATTGTGTTCGGAGCATTCATCAACCGTGACATTGCATCGACAATCACCACAACAACAACACCAACAACAACAACAACAGTATCCAGATTATTATCATCCATCATCATTGATGATGGCATCGAGTAACAACAACAACAACCATCAACCATTATCTTCTTCGCCGGTTCATCATCAAATGAACCAGACCAATGGCCTATTCAAAAACTATCGGAATTCATCATCTCCGACTTATGGTTGGGTCTATAGCAGCAGCAGCAACAACAACGGTCAAACAGAAAACGAAAACTATCTGGCCAACGACCTGAAACGATACGATTCATTGAGCTTGTCCGAAGCGGCTGCCAACAATAATCTAAACAGTCTCAGCTCGGATGATAGCCGAAGACAGTTGACCCATTCGTTTGACACCAATAACAATGATAATAATAATTCCCAAAATCAATCGGGTTTTGTCTATCAGAACAAGATGTTCCTCAACGATTTCAATGATCGAACCGATGAGTCGGGTGTCATCAAGAGAACAGGGCGCAACATAAGTGGCCACGACGACGACGACGATGATGATGACCGGCAGAAAATCAAAGCCAGAATGAACGATCCTTCATATAAGATGTTTTTCGATGCCGATGAGAAGCCGGTAGTGAGGAAGGTCAAACCCAACTGTTGCCTAAAATTTTTGAAATGGTTTTGCATTCTGGTGGCAGTGATCATGTTGATAATATTGCTGTTGGCCATTGGCTACACCGTTTACCAATATTTGTTCTCGAAAAACCATCCAACAGGGTCCTTCTTCGGTTATTTAAGCGATGTGATATTTGGCCATAATTCGAAGAAACATTCGAAAACTACCGGAAAAGTTTCCTCAGTTATGGCAACCACTGTGGCGAGTGTTCTGAGCTCAACCACCATGAAACTACCGTCTCATCATTCTTTAAACAAATCGAGTGCTTCGTTGAACCTAACGACGACGACCATTTTGGCGGAAACCACTCCACTCACCATACCACTGACAACTAGTATTATTGAAAACAGTGATCAATCAACCTCGTTCAAAGATCAAAACGCAACAATATCGATGTTACCGACAACAACGACCATCATTGGTAATTGGTCAAACGGAACAACAAGTGAATCACCATCAAGTGATCATTCAATGAAAGTTACCACTAGTCAATCACCAATCTTACCACTTGATAATAGTACGCAAAATTCTTCGACAAAACCAATGAAAACATTCGAATCAACGTTGAAAAATTCAACGAAATCACCACCGTCTTTGACCATTGTCCCAGCGACAAGCCGCCAAAAACCAAGCTCGACGGAGAGAAACGATCGGAATTCTTCGGCAACAACTCCGTCGTCACCGTTGATGGCAACAACAACCATAGAAACAACGAATCAAACTTCAAAAGAACGAAAACCGAAAGCTGATTTTGAAGAGAACCAGGCAACAACCATCGAACCGCTTCTCGCAGCTTCATCGAAAAATTCCAACGAATCTGAATTGGCGGCACTAACAACAACAACCGAAGAAGCCACAGCAGCGATAACATTATCCGATCAATATGACTTGTTGCTTTCTAATAGAATTAACACGACAGGCTCGGTTTCCTTGCATTCTGAAGAACAAAACTCCAATGATACTACAACACAGCCAACAACAATAACCGAAACCATTGTGACGGAGAGTTCTTATTTGGCTAATGATTTGAGCACAACAGCTTCGATGATGCATTCGAATGAATCAAACAACACAACGGCAAACAGTGCAGAATCGAAAAAAAACCTAACGACAGTTTTGAAAAGTTTCCTTGGTGATACAGGAAACGGTAAAGAATCCACCACAACAGTGATGACGAATGATTTTCTCAGCCTAAGTACAATCCCTAAAACAGCCGACACAAACATCACAAACACTAATCAAGACAGTGATTATCATTCAAAAATGGTTGAGATGAAATCAACTGACAGGATATCATCATCAGTGAATGATACTAGGAAATCGATCGATGGCTTTATCATAAATCCATCGATCGAACATTCAAATCGAACAACTACAAATAGTTCAAATGATTCAGTGGCGACATCTAACCCTGTCGATTAGAAAATTCAAATTCCAGGTTTTGGATAAAAAAAACCCGACAATAATGGCCAAAAAAACGATCATCAATGAACTTTGAGCTTTTTTTCTTCTCTCTTTAAAAAAAATGGGTAATTATTAAATTTTTAATTCGAGTTGTAATAAAAAAAATTTAAATTTTACAAAAAAATTAGGTTTTTTTTATCCTTATTTTGTTTGTGAATAGTAGAGAAAATATTTTAAATATGGCAAATTTTAATTATCACCGATTACCAATCAGCTTAGCAATCATTATGACCAATGATAAATTTTTTTGTAATTACAAATTATTTTTAACAAATATCGTTTTTTGATTGAATTGATTGAACATAAAATTTAGAAAAAATTTTTAATTTTTTTTTTTAATTAATTCAAAATCATTTTTTTTCTCCCATAGGAAATGCTGAAAATTTCATTGGAAGAAATCGATTTTTTAAAAATTTAATTTTGTAAAAAAAAATTTAATTACTAATAAATGGTAAACCGAGTTATTTTGGTTACCAAAACATTCCTTTATTAAAATTTTTTTTTTTTAATTCAATTTAATTTAAGGTGTTTGTAAAATTTTTAAAATTTATTTATTTCATTAATATTTTTTATTTTTCGATTAATCGATTTCGAACAAGTTATATTGAAAAAAAAATTAATAAATTTTTGTAATATGAAAACTGAGTAATTCTTTGAGATTTTTTTTTTTAGAAAGAAATCTAATCAAAGTGTTAATGACAAGCAAATGAGAGCCACTGATAATGACTCTTGGTAAGGGCTGGGTCCCATTTTTTTTAAATATTTTTTTTTATCCGATCATTGACCTCGGCTGTGAAACGGTGTTTAATTGAAATTAATTATTTATATTTTTAAAACAAAAACTTAAACTAAGTATATTAAAAATTCTGATTTTATTAAAATTTTTTAACAAAGAAATTTTCTCATGATTGGGACCAAATAAAAGCTCGTCGATCAGACCAGATTTTAGGTGATTTTATGCGCGAGTTTTTTTTTTCTAGTAAAAAATTTGACAAAAATTTCGGGTTTTAATAGACAATAGACAGCTGCGGCAAATTCTCAACAACCAGATTAAAATATCCAGGGTATTGGGGGTGTTTTTCTCCATCCATCAAGAATATTCTCCCCTAGGTCTATCGGGGGAAAATCTATTTTGGAAAAAAAACTGAACATTAACAGCCAGGGAAAAAAAATGCCAACCGAAAAGGAGAGAGTGGTTCTATCGTCGAACGATGAGAAAATGTTGGCCCGACGAGGATTCAGATTGGGCGATCCGTTGAACAGTGGAAGTTTTGCCTGTGTCTGCCAGGCGACGTATCACGATGATCCTTGCGCAGCCAAAGTGATTGATCTGGAGAAAACTAGCGACGACTATCGTCTCAAATTCCTACCAAGAGAGATTTATACAATGAAAAAGCTGAAACACTCTTATCTGATAAATATAATTGATATTTACGTCATCGGAAACAAGGTGATCGTCTTCATGGAACTGGCTGAGGGAGGAGATTTCCTGGATCTGCTCCAAGATAGTAAGGCTCTGCCAGAGTCTCGAGCACGATATTTTTATCTTCAGTTTGGTGATGCATTGCGATACATGCATAGCAACGGATTCGCACATCGTGACATCAAATCAGAAAATATTCTACTCAAAGATAGGGCTCGAACCATATCGAAACTGACGGATTTTGGGTTTGCTCGTGCTTGCTACGATCGTTACAGTGGACAACGTTTGATGTCGGATACTTATTGCGGAAGTGCCGCCTATGTGGCCCCAGAGGTACTCAAATCACAGCCCTACAATCCATTGATCAGCGATGTTTGGAGTATGGAGTTGTGTTGTATGTTTTGGTAAACAATCGGTTGCCGTTCAGCGATCGGGACACTAAGAAACTGCTCAAAAGTCAATTGGATCGTTGCTATAAGTTTGTCAAGCCACTGACCAAAGAGTGTAGAGACATTATCAATTTACATTTAAATCCCAATCCATCAATCAGAATCAACATGGACGAAGTGTTCCAGCACCAGTGGTTTGCCGGTTTCGAGGGACAAGATCCTAGAGAATACGAATCCGGTGAGAGAGAGAAGGATGAAAAAGAGAGATAGAAAGAGAGAGAGAGAGAGCTGCTGATTTGAAAATAAAATTTTTTTTTTCTAGTTTAAGAAAACTTTTTCCAATCAATTTTTAACAGTTTGAATATTTCATTTATGGTTGGATTCGAGTTACATGGAGATAAAACTACTACTACTAGATAAAATTTTTTTTATTGAAAATTCACGCGTTTAAGTTTAATGTAAAAAAAACGACAAAATTTTTCGATTTCTTTAATAAGAAAAACTTGAAAATATTTGTAATCGTTTTGAATTCAACACACAAGGGCACTCAAGAGAGAGAGAGATTGTGATTAAAAAAGTTGCATCTTGCAAATGAGGCAGCAAGTGAAACAAGATTTACACTGCAAAACCACACTAATGTAATGAAAACTAGAGTTTTCAATTTTAATTTTTTCTAATAAAATTATTTTTTAAGACAATAATCTGGTGAATAACGGATAAGTTTGCTTTGTTTTTTGTCGAAAAGTTTTTGAAAAGATTTTTGGTGACTATTTGCTGCAGTTTTTTTTATCAATAACGTTCCAAAATGAATCCCTCTGACCATCGAAAACCATTCTCGTTTGATGGACCAAAAGTATTAGGAGATTGGGTTTCTTAATAAATCACAAATAAATTTTTTTTATAAAAACAACCAGGTTGAACTTCATCTCCATCTAGATGGATCGGTAAGAATAACGACGATCGCCGATCTAGCACAGAAGAAAAATCTCAAGTTGACCGAGAATAATACGCCAGAAGAGATTCGTCGATTGTTAGCCATTGAAAAGCCAAAGAATCTGAGTTATTTCTTATCGAAAATTTCAATGTTCATTCCATTAATCAGGTAATAGAATAAAATTCCATTTAAAGTTTCTCATTGACATCGATCCAGAGGTGATTTAGAAGCGATCGAACGTATTTCCTATGAGCTCTGCGAAGATGAAGCCAAAGAGAATGTAATCTATTTTGAGGCTCGCTACTCGCCTCATCTTCTAGCAAAAACAACAAGTCAACAAGCTTCATCAAAAAACGAAGGTTTAGTCACTCCTGAACAGGTGATCCATGCGGTTTATCGAGGTTTCACCCGAGGCGAAAAAGATTTCGGCGTAAAAGTGCGAACAATATTGTGTACCATAACCGGCAATCCTGGTTGGAGCATGGAAGTTGTAGAATGGGCGAGAAAATTCAAAGATTCAGCCAAAATCGTTGGAATCGATATAGCTGGAAATGAGAGCTCGAAAAACTCTTTCAATGAAGAAGAAATCAGAGCTTTTCGAGAAGCCAAAAATTTAGGAATTCATCGTACGGTTCATGCTGGTGAATCGGGCCCAGCAGTCCACGTAGCGACGGCAGTGGATAAAATGTTTGCCGAGCGAATAGGACACGGTTATCATTTATTAGATGATCCTAAAATTTTCGATCATATTATCGAAGGTGAAAAAAATCGAATTCATTTCGAAATGTGTCCCTATTCGAGTTTATTGACCAATGCTGTCCCTTCAAACATCTCGGTCCATCCGGTGGTACAATTTTCGAGGAAAAAAGTCAACTTTTCTATTAATAAAGATGATAGTACGATTACGCAAAAAACCTTGGATGACGAGTATCGTTACTTGCATGGACAAACTCTTGAAGTCAAAGATTTTATAAAAGCCGTGAGAATAGATTTTTCGAATTTAGTTTTAAAATTATCTGAAATTTGTTTTCTTTGAATAGAATTTAAACGCAGCTCGATCCTGTTTCTTACCCGAACCGGAGAAAAAATCTTTGATTGAACGTTTGTGCCGCGAGTATGGCATACCACCGATCTGCGATTGATCGAATTAAAATCTCAATGCTCCGACACAATAGGTTGTCTCATGTTACAATGGTGTCCAAAATAAAATACTTTTGGTCCAAAAATTTCGTTGACAATTATTATTTTCCCTAAAATTAGTGTTTTTACATGTTTTTATTTGTTTACATTTTTTTGTTGAAAACTTTCTCTTCTATTCAATAGATGGAGTAAAATGACCAAGAAAAAATCTAAATTTGTTTTTTTCAAACTTTTCTAAATTTATTTTTTTTTTAATTGAATAAAATTATTTCGAAAATTTTGAAACTTATCTCAAAAAAAAAACCCGGTGAAATACTCGAGTTTTGGTGCTAAAATTCCCAAAGAGAACACCCCAACCGACCTCATAATTTCTCAATCTTTTGTCGGATCTTTTCGGCAAAAAAAAAAAAAACACCGAACAAAAGATGATCGAAAATTATACTTATTGTTGTTCTCTTATTGTATGGAAATATCTTAATAAGATTAAAAAATTTATTCGGGTACTTTCTTCAATACTGATTTCTATCCGAATGAAATACTTGACTTGAATTTATTTTTTTTTAAAAAAAAGATTATAATGTTACCTATATAGGTACCAGTTTTTTTTTCCATATCGAAACTATTTTAGTAAAATTTATGGACCTAAAAACGTATAGAGAACACTTTTTCTTTTTTGTTGTTCAGATGCTTCCGATGATCCGATGTTTTATGATGAATTTTGGATTCCAAAAACCAACCAAAACAAATGAGATTTAGATAAAACGACAATTTTTTTTATAATCGGTCACACGACTCCTTCATTTTTAAAATCATATTTTCCATAGTTTATAAAGCATTTCGTCTGTTTGTTTGGCTTGTTTTCAGACAATAAAACTTTTTATTATTTTGTTTATTTATTTTGTGAAGAGCAAAAAACAACCCAAGTTTAATAGGGGTCCACTCCACAAAATCACAACAACAACAACAACAAAAAACCAGTGATTACAAATTATTACAAAAAGAACCGTTTTGGTATCAGATTAGAGAGAGAGAAAAAGAGATTTAAGAAGATTTAGATTCACCCAATGCAAACTCATAATCTACTTTCGAAAATTTACTTTGATCGATTGTTTTTTGTAGGTTCCAGGTCCTAGAGATTTGAAATTAAATTGGCGGTCTCTTTCTCTCTGTTTATCACTCGTTTTAATCAGTTTTTTAAAAAATTTTTTTTTTTCAAATTTTGGTAATTTATTTGATCAATTTCAATCAATGAAATGGTTTGCTTTTGAAATAGTTTTTCTATTGAATCGGCTATTTTCATAGTCAGGTATTTCTTCCTGTCCATCCATTAATTTTATCCAAAATAATGAAAAAAAATTTGTCATTTTTTTTTCTTCAACAGTTTCCTTCCATTTAAAAAAACTATTTCATTAAATAAACTATTGATGCCCTTTTGATGATGATAATAATAAAAACTTGTAATTAATATTTTCTATTTTTAGCTATTTCTATAAATAAAATCGCGATACCCGCGAATCCTGAAATGTATAAAAAAAAAAAAAAAAACAAAGACCCAAAACCGTGGTATTCATTAATCAATTTTCTATTGTTGGGTCAATCAAACGATGATACGCTTGGGCATTGGAACAAATAGAAATAGTTGGCCCATTGTCACACTCTAAACAGAAAATAATTATGAAAACTATTATTAGTCCAAACAAACAAAAAAAACTATAATTTCAATAATTTATTTAGCCTGGGACCTAGTAGACCTGTTCTAGGTATTTGGTTTGGTTTGCTTCAGATTTTTTGGTTCTCTATTTCATTGAATTCGTTATGTTTTCCATATAATTTTACTGAGATTTGTTTTTTGTTTTTTTTTTTTCAATCATCATTAAGCAAAACTTTTTGAAAAAATTCATTTGCTTGATCAATATTCAGATTTAGGTCTAGCAAAGATTTAAAAAAACATGAAACACATACACACACACACACACACACCGATCATTGATCAAGTTTATGAAGTCACTGTTTCTCTTCTTTGGGCAGAAATTCTGGAAACAATCGGAATACTTTGGTGTGTGTGTGTGTGTTACCAGAACCGAATTTCTGTCATTTACAGTTTACAATGTACCATTATATGCAACCTCTATATATTTGTATGTTGAATGTCGAATGAATTGGACCTTAAATCAATAACAACCAGAGAAAAGAAAACAACCGAACAATTAAACACATGTAAGTGAACAACACCAGTAGTTAGTAGTTGGAACTACATCAACTGTCTAACTGGGTAAACATTGGTGAAACTAGAGCCAAAAGCCTAGCTTGACCAGTTTTCTCTGGTTTCATTTTTTTGTTGGAAATAGATTTCTCTCTATTCAATGTTCCTATAGGGACACCGTATCACACCATATCATGCCATATAATAGATCAATCATTTATATATATATTGTATAACTAGGCGAATATACATTGATTATAGAAAATAATTTAGTAAAACTTTATTTCTATTTTTTCCTTTGCTGGATCGTTATTTTGTGTGTGTGTGTGTGTGTTGTAATAATTATAAACAGCCGTTGTCCATCTTTCTTCTAGTTTTTTTTTTCAAAAATAAATAATAGCCATTGACATGAATGAACGAACGAAAAAAAAAAAAACAGTGAACCGGACAAAATGAATCAATGAATGGAATGGAACCAAAAAAAAAAAAAAAAACAAACGTTAAATCGAATTTTTTTTTCCTAGTTTTGGTTGTTGTTCGATTCGATTTCCAATAGCCTACAGAGCTATTATTTTTATTTTATTATTGATCTAAAAACAATATTTTCGTCGCCAAGAATAATAAAATTACGAAAAAATTCGATCCACATCCCATAGAATAAGAAGAAAAAGCTGGAAACTGTTCCAATGAAATGGCAATGGAAATGAGAAACCAAATTCAATCGATCTGAAATGAAAATTTCTCCTTCCAATTGTTTTCCAATTGAAAGGAGATTGAAAATATTTTATCCAAAAAAAAAAAAGTCCACAACCGGTCATCACAAATCGGTCATCTTTGAATTTTAGAAAAAAAAGTTATCAAGCTAATTTTCTTCTAACTTCTAATGGCTGATTCAAAAGGATTTTGATTTAGTTTCGATTGTTGTTCCCTCCAAATGCATCTCAAATATCAAATTTCTTTTTTTTTGAAAAAAATTTTGTTTATGTTATTTTCCTTGATAAATTGACTTATTCAATGGGAAAACTTGTTGATTTTCTATTCTAGAAAGAAAAGAAATTTCTTGTCTACACTACACGATCCAATAAGACTAATTCAATAGAGACTAGACTAGTTTTAAGCTAGACAATGTAGAAGAGAGAAAAAAAACCTCTAAATAAAGACCTAAAATAAAGAAAGAGAACAAATTTTTTCTTGTAATTGTTCCATTGAACCCAGTGAAATTTTTGGAACAACAATAACAAGCTGTTTCAACAATTCAAGATACAACGGTGATGTAATTTGAGATTGCCATATTCCACTAGTGTTGTTGTTGTTGGTGTTGAGGTGTCAGCATTTATTATGATCTTCTGTTTTCTGTTTGGTATGAATCCAATGAATGTTTTTCTTGTACAACAAGTCTGTTTGATTGTTCTCACAAACACACACACATACCTTTTTGAATCGACTTTGAATGAAGGAGCTTAGGTTAAGTTCTCTTCATCATCTCAGCTAATAAGCTTCTGTCCATTCAACCTAAGAGAGTTTTTTTTTATTAGCTTAAATTTATCAAATAAAAAAAAATCAAAATGCTTGTCAAAACAAAACTTTAGAAAAGTTTTTTCGCGATATCGCGAATCTCAATTGAAAACTAGAAACTCCATTTGTTTGTATTGAAATTTTAAAATTTTTTCTACCTGAAAAACCTATTTGATTCCAATTTGAAATCTGAAAAAAAAAATTCAAAAAAATTTTTCAAATCAATTAAACCCAGTTCAAACGAAAGCTCATTGCTTTTCATAATTTGCTTTAAAACTATTTTAAAAGTAAACCAATCAAGTCGAATATGTTTGGTTGATTGTTGTGTTTTTTTTCCATTCAATTTCCTAGAACACAGTTTATTGAATAAACCGTAGTAACCAAAGTTCTCAAATGAAAAAAAAACTGAAACAATTCTTAATTCTCTTCTGTATTCTGTATTTGAAAGTCAAACTCTTTGCTGTTGTTGAGTTTGGACTGTAAAACCCGTTGTATTGGAACAATTTTTTTTATTAGCTTTAATATTATTTTTATTATATCGGTTGTTGTTGAATACACACATTCACTACACTTTTCTTTTTCGACTAATTTTTTCTGAATTGTTTGTTCGTTTGTTCTGTTGTTTAAGTTGTTGTTGTTGTTCCAATTGTTCCGATCGTTGATCAATGATGATGATAATAATAACATTACAACAATCATAATAATAATAATCTTAATAATAATAGACGATTAACTAAAACGATTTCGATTTAGAATCATGATGCATTTTTTTTTCTGGTCGGTTTTGGAAGTTGTTGTGTGCTGTGTGTGTGCTGTGTGTGTGTGTATTGCCTAGGCCTTTGCCCCTGACCGTGTGTTTCAAGCCATATTGGATGAATGAAAGCCCACAGTCACTAGGCCTATTCTCGTCTACTAAAAGTCTATGTTGTGTTCCAACAAGAAAGTTTTTTTCTCCAAACTGGGTTTTTTAGTCTAGTGTTTAATGTAGTGGTGGTGAGACCAGAAAAGAAAAAATTTGACGACAGCCAAAAGAGAAAGGTGACAATTTGAAAGGAACAACAACAAGAAAAAAAAAACATTGATTTTAGTGCTGTTGGTGGTGAGAGTTTAAACTCCTGGGCGCCTGTTAGTGTGTGTGTTCCATTGTGTTTTGCTAAATAATAATTGGTGTTGATTTTTTTTTTCTTTCGCTTTCTTTTTGAATTGATTTAAACGAAAACAAATTTTTCTTCCACAAACACACACACACACACACACACACACACAAACAATTGAACAAAAACAATGTGTTTTTGTTTGTCTATGTGTGCGCGTATTATTATTATTTGAATCAACTTAATTGGTCCAATCAGGCAAAATGCATGAATTTACATTCTCAATCAATGGGAACCCACTAACCCACCATCATCTTGATGACAAAGGTGTCTACTATCAAATAATAATAGAAATGTTTTTTTTTATTTTTTTTTTTTTTTTTGTAAAAAAGAAGAAATTTACAAAAATAATACAATTAAAAATTATTAAATAAATACCATTATTTAGTGTTATTTAGTGTTTTTTTTCTATAGAAAAAATTTATTATTACATTGATGATGATAGCAATGCATTTTTTTTTTTTTTTTTGCTGGCTGTAATGAAAGCAAATCATTCCATTTATATTCATTGATTCATTCATTAATTTATCCATCTATTCATTAATTTATTTATTAATTCATTCATTCAATCTATTATTTGTTGTTTTTTTTGCAGAGAAAACCACCACCACCACTACCAATAATTCTAGAATAATAAATAATTAATTTTTTCATTGACACACACACACACTCATTCTATTCAAATTAATCAAGGAGAAAAAAAAACTTCTCAACACTAAAATCCTAAAAAAAAAAAAATTTCTAGATTTCAGTTCAATCAAATAGATGTTTCAGTTTATTCCGTTGAGAGTGCTCAGTCTTTCCAATATTTCTCAATCATTTTGGTTTTTAAAAGCTAATAATAATATCCATAAGCTAATCAAGAAATGGATGAAACGAGTTAATACGAATAGTCAAGGCAAACTCGAACATATGGATGGAGAAAACTAGAGGAAACATTAATGAAGATATTTTCGTTCTATAGTTGAAGAAAAAATTATTAATCTTTTAGATAAGAACAAAAAAAAAAAATGAATTTGTGATATAAATTGAATGAGAGTTTTTTTTGTTATGCCTTTGGGTTTTATCGATCAAACAATATTTCGAATATAATATAACAAAACACATAACATATGTCAACATAGGAAAGATTTCGTTTATTTTTTTTGTTCTCTCTCTCTCTCTCTTTTCATAATCATATTCCAACATCATTATTGGAACAGCTATCCAAAAGATCCGGTAGCGGTTCCAAGCACCTTTGTTCTCAAATTTCATTTTGCTTGGCCGTAAAAAAAAAAATCACTTGAGGCCATTGGCTGGCAAAGGCTTGGGTTTTGTGTGGTTTTCAACCATCATCATCATTAGAGTCATCATCCTATGCTGTTTCGATAAGTGATTGATTCGATATCATATCGATTCATATTCGATTTATTCATAAAATATTAATTAAGATTTTAAAATTCAAATTGAATTTTTCAAAAAAAAAAACCTCTAAATTGAATACAACTTAAAAGAACTTTTAATTATTGATTAGGAAAGAAAAATTCGATGTTTAGTCGATTTTCCTAGCAATTAATTTTGAGGAGAGGTTAAGTTTATTTAAGATTGATTGAAACCTAGCTAGAGCTTTCTTTAGCTTCTTCACATTTAAAAAAATCTATGCAACCAAATGAATGTATTATTTGAAAAGTGTTTGAAAATGAATTTTCTATTTGATTACAAGTATTATTATTCAAGTAATATGAGATTGTTTTATAGTTTTTAGAGAGCTCAAATATCTTTTCAATTAGAAACTAAAACGAAAACGACGACGACGACACAATATTAACACAGTTTATCTAAAATGAATAATTGATATTTGATCATTGAATTGGTTTTTTTTTTGTTACCAGGTTTGTATACCCACACAAACACAAAAACATTGAGAACAATTGGTGGTTGGGTGGTTCTGATTTGCCTAGCTTTTGTATTTTTTAAATAGATGGGCGTTCATCAAATCACAATAGCTTTCATTGCTAGGGTTCATTTAGGCGGCATTTGCCCCTAGGGTGGAGCATCTCATCTTGACCTTCTCTTTCAAAAAAATTTTTTTCCCTGTTTTCTCGATCTCAAAAGGTCTATAAAAACTACATTGATGGTTTTTTTTAAATGATTATTTCAAAATTTTAAAAAAAAAACCAAAAAATGTCTCGATCATTTTTCATGGATTCCTTGCTGGATCCTAGACAGTGTGAGAGGATATCTCTGCTTACCACGGATAATTCTACCCAATCATCTGGTTTAGTGGCAAGGAAAAGATTTTCATTGATGAACGATTCGATGTCTCCAATATCTCCGCCATCACCCCATAACCGCAGCTCATTGCCGAGAAACTATCAGAATTTTTCAGCGTCTTCGATGACGATGGCACCTCATCACCATCAACCACCACCACCATCATCCTCGTTGATTTCACCATCAGATTTACAGTTGATGGTCAATGATTATAATAGAGCCGGAACGCCTCGACACTTGTCTCCACTGTTCAATCCGATTTTTTTCCAAAATCTATTCCAAGAGTTCAATCAGGTATCTTGTTTGCATCAAACATTGGTTGATAAGTTCCAGGATCATGTCGATGTCCACCACCAGCAACAGCAGCAGCAGCAACAAAAACAACTATCGCCACAAAATCTACGTGAAAAAGCTCATTATCGGAGAAAAACCAAAACCTCTACGACGTTGTTGGAGAAGAGAAAAAGCTTGGCAAAACCTAGAAGAGAAATCAGAGATTCGTTTAAGAAAAACCTGGAACCTTTAAGAGTTGAAACGATTGACCGACAAGAAGAAGAAGATGAAGATGGCAACTCTTGTGAACAGCAAAAAATGTTCAAATCTTTAGAATCACCAAAATCAACCGCCACTACGGAATGTTCGACCATGTCGGCTAGCTCGACGGCTCGACTTCGAACGGCATTCACCTCGAATCAGATCATTCATTTGGAGCATGAGTTTGCCAAGAGCATGTATTTATCAAGATTAAGACGAATCGAGATAGCACACTACCTGGGTCTCACTGAGAAGCAAGTGAAAATCTGGTAAATCAATTTTTTTTTCTTAAAACTTTCAAAAAAAAAAACCTTGGTCTTAGGTTTAATTTTTTTTTTTCTTTGTTCTCTTAAAGGTTTCAAAACCGAAGGGTGAAACACAAAAAAGAGCAACACTGTCCGGACAGTTGCCAGGAACTTTTTCCAATCGGTTCTTTCAAATCGAACAATTCATCAATTCGAAATACGACGTTTCTGACGACAGCCACCACCACCAAAACTCTACCGATCAAAAATTTTGATAAGAAATGCAAATGCGAGAGAAACAACTATGAAGAGAGTTGTGATGAAATAATGGTGACCAAAAACAATTGATGAAACAACAACGAATGAACAAATGAGAACACTAATAATCAGCCACATTCAAAAAATATTGAACCAACTAGCCATTCAATTTATGGTCTTATTATTGAGAAACAAGGCCCCGAAAAAAAAAGAAGAAGTTTTAATTGATCAATTTGTCCATCTCCAAACGCGTTAACACACACGCGGTGGCTTTACGTTTTGGTGGTCATTTATTAAACAGTCGTACACAACGAAAACAACAAAGCCGATTTAATCTCATTGTATAGTTAATAAAAACCGGCCACGACGGCGGCGGCGGCGGCAGCAGCAACAGTGGTCACTACACGACAATGATTATGATTTATGAGAATGGCAACAAAATGAACGGAAAAAAAAAATTAAATTGTTCTTCTTGGACCCGATCACTTTTCGCTCTTTTAATGCGACAATAATAGAAAAAAAAATGTATTGAATGTGTGAAACGCGTGCTCAGTTCCAGCATGGAAACAGCAAGAGGAAACAAAAAAACCTCGACCAAATAATACGGAAAACAAGCTTCACTAAAAAACGGTCTCTGGAACAGTCTCTGGAACGGTTTCTTCTTGTTAATGCAAATCTCAACATTGTTTCTCAACATTTCGAATTGTTATCGTATCTTTCGTTGCCTTGCTGTTGTTTTTGTTATTGTTTAATTCATTCAGGATATGATTTGGTTGATGAGAATAATAAATACTACTAGTAAATAAATAAATTGAAATAATAAATAAACCGATCAATTATTATTTATTTGTGACAATAACAATAATAATAATCTTTATTATTTTAAAACGTACTATTGTATATTATAAATGTAAAATATTATAATATAAATGTAAATGACCGTTAAAACTAATGTCAATAAATGAGAAAATTCTCCTGTTTTTATTATGGTTAAGCATTGAATCAGTGTGCATCATTTAAAAAAAAAATATTGATATACTTTGTTTTTTTTTTTGAAACAATAAAATACTCGAAATTAGTCCATTTGAAACCCGTTCCAAGAAGAAATTTGAATAGTTTTTAGAATAGAAATTCAAACAATATGTTCGAGTATGATACAGGGTATCAGGTTTTGTTTAGGGATCTTAAATCAATAAATCGCAAATTTTATCACCCAATCAATCATTGGGAAAAAAATTGGCTTTGAAAACTGGTTTACCTTAAAAAAAAACAGAAAATGATCAATCGATATGAAATGAAACGATCAATGTCAAAACAATAAAAACATTTCGCCAACGAAGCGAAAAAAAAAAATAAAAAAAATAAAAAACTAAATTTACGCCTAGAACCCGATTCCCAAGATGGTACTATTCATTGTCATTCCAACCGGGACCCGATTCCCGATTATTTTTTTTAAGTTTGAACGAAAAACATTCAAAACATAATGAATTTGTATCATTTTTTTCTACTGTGTAGCCTAGTGTCTCAGAGTTTAGTATTTTAGAATAGAAAAATTTTTAAACTCAACTTTTTCATAGAACAAAAAAGTTGATGAAATAAGCTAGATCTGGGTTTTTCTTTGCAAATTATCTTAAAAGAACTTTCTAAAACTCTGTGGTTCAAGATGAGCTTCTAGAAAAAAAAAACTTTGAATGAAAACCTAGATTGAGTTGAAGAACAGAACGGAAAAACTTTAAAAGTTTAAAGCTGAAATCTTGAAAAAAAAATAGCTAAAACTAAATTAAGTTTGAAATAAAAATGCTTGGCTTTCAATTTCAATTTTTGGTTGTTTTTCTGGTTTTCTGAAGATAATCATTGTACCTTTGAATATTTATTCAAATAAATAAATTTTTTTTTATTAAAAAAAATTTAATTGCTTTTTATTCAATTTTTTTAAATAAAAAATTTTTCTGTCTTTTTTAGTTACAAATTATATTTTATTCTCTGTGTTTGGAGTGTTTTTTTTTTATTATTTGCAAAAATGATAACAATAATAGTGTTTAGTTTCGATTGTTGAATAAATACAATTGAATAAATAATAGAAGAGAAGAATAAGCAGGAGAAAAATGAATGAAATTGATTCATAGATCGATTCACAGTCACTTGAGCAATGATAATGGAACCACCATGTGCTCAACACACACACAAATCAAACGCCAACCATTTTTGGGGTCTTCTCGACACCACACACACCGAATAGTATGGTACATTGAAATGAATCTATTTTTCGATTTTTTTTTCAGAACAGTCTCTTCAGTGTTGTTTTGGCAAAGTTTTGGGCTTGAAAAGCTCTTCGCTGATAGAAAGCTAAGAAATTTGAGCAACTCTGAAACAATGAAAAGTTTTAAGATAATTAAAAATATTTAGAAGAAAAAAATTTTAAAAGTATTTAGCAACAGAGATTTTCTTGAATATTGATTGTAGAAAACAAACAGTTTGAGTTGAAATCTCAAGTTTCTCAAGTTTAAGAATTTGGAAGTTGAAATCCATTCAAAGTTTCATTGAATCCCAAAATGTGTTTCATTATGTCGGAAAAACCTATTTAACAGCATATTCTGTCGAGTTTGATTCAGTCGATTTTTTTTTTTACAAGTTTACGCTTGACCGCTCAACTCTCAAACTCAATGCTCAAATTTCAATTTTTAGAAAGAAATATTTCAAATAATTTGGTTTTAAATGAATGAAAATAGTGGCAAAAAAAAAACTCATCGGATTCGAGGAATATTTCAAAGTTTGTGTTAAAACTTTGACATTTTTTTTTTTTCATTGAATTGATTTTTTCAAAGCGAACTGAAAATCGAACTGAACTATAAATTTTCTTCAAGTAGAAAAAATCAATGTTTTTGTGATTTCTCTAGTTCAGTTCAACCACTTTCCAAATCTCAAATCGTTTCAAGCTTTTGTTCCAAGTAAAAATAATGATGCTCATGTTTTAATGCTCTGTTTAATTAACTGTTTTTTGCTGTTACGGTCAACCATGCTGAAATTTTTCAAGTTTAAATAAAGCTTTTTTGTATTTTTCTATTCGGAGTTTTGAATCTAGAGCTTAAAACCTGGTTTTAAATGGAAACTTTTCTGAGCTCAAGAAAATTTTCACAAAGCAATGATAATAAAATCTAAACCTGGAAAAATCAGGTTTATTAATTTTTTTTTTCCTACAAAGAGATTCGAGCAACGAGAATTTGACCACCATGGCTTCTAAAACGATTATCCGGTTCAAATAATAAACTGTGCTTGGTTATTTTGAGGAAAAAAACATTAACCGGGAACTATTATAACTCTAATAGCATTGACTTTATGAAAATGGTTTTTTAAAAAAATCTCTGAAATAGTATTTTGTAGTAATAACCCCATTTCATTCTGTTATTGTCATTTGTAATTGAATTATCTTATTCATTTACATTTCAATTACAAGGCTTATGCATTACAAGCCACTTAAATTGAATAATTAAAAATTTTTTTTTTTAATACGCTTTCTTGATCAAATGAAATTTTTTTTCCTCTATTTGTCTTTGTTGAAATTGGAAATATTGGAGAAAAAAAAATAGAAAGTCATTGAAGTGGAGAGTGCCACACACACACACACACACACACCGAGTATATTCAACATTGGAACAATTGGTGGAACAAAGAAAACCAAATCACAAAACGATTTATAATAAAAAAAAATTTAATTTTCTGCTAAATTGAGCAATGTATGATTCAAAATTTTTTTATATTATTATTCACTTTTTCATATTTTTCCATTGTGGAGCAACGATGATGACAACAGTGATGACAATGATGAATATTATGAATTTATGAATCAATCATATCATATTTTTGTGTGTGTCATTTATTCGGTCAGTTTATTCATTGCCATTCATTTTCTGTTTCATTCAGTTTTCTGGTTCATCCCGATTTTTTTTACGCTATTATTTTTTCAAGACTATTCATTTTTCAGAAGAAAAATATTTTTTTTATATATTATAATCGCACCAATTTTGTTAGGCTATTTAACAGAGTCATTATGTTGTGTGACAAATTTTGATTTATTATAGCTGATTGAATGCCGCTTTGAAGCTGTTGTTTTGGCTTGAAAAAAATGCTCAAATTTGTCGATTTTTTCTGTTAAAAAATCGTTCAATACAAAGCCAAGAGTTTTTTTATTCTGAATTTTAATAAAAAAATTTTTCTCCGATTCTTTAGGCCTAGAATTTCTAAATATTCAAAGAATATGATCGAAGTGATTGAAAAACCGCACTGCTGATCAAAATACCTGAGCTTTCACTTCAATTTTCACAGATTTTAGAGCAATCTCAACCGAGTTATTTAACATTTTTAGAGATTCAAAAAAAAAAAAACTGTGAACATAAGAAGAATAAAATTTGCATTGAAAAAAATAGTTATCGATAACCTTTCAACAACAGATTTTGAAATGAAATAAATTTTCAATGATAAATCATTCATTTGGTGAATGCGCCTGAAGCATGAACCTGGTGAATGAATTGATTTGTCAAAATTTTGGGGTTTTTTTTTCTCTTTAAATTCAAGTTTGATATATTGTACCGTTTAGGTGAATAGAGTGAACAGAAATTTTCTTCAGTAAAAAAAAAATAAATATAAATAAATCAGAGAGCACAGGATTTTCTAAAAGGTGATCATTTATCAATTTGTCGATTGTTGTTATGGCCCTGGCATGCATATTATTAGTATTTGCAAACACTATGACTTCATCACTTTACTAGAAGCCCTAAATAAATATAGATGAATGGTAATTGACTTTAACCAAGTATTTATAAATATTCAATTGGTGCCGATTTTTTTTTTCAAGTTTCAAGTTTTATTTTTCCAATAAACAAACAATAAAAGTTCAATGGGAATAGTAGACAAAAAAAAACCCAAATTGCTTCACTAATAATTGATTGATCAAAAATGATCAATGGGAATTGGATTTGAATTGGCAACAAATTACCTTGATATTGTTTTGTTTTGTTCTGTCATTTTTGTCCCCATCGATTCAAATGTAGGTAGGTTTCGTTTCTCCTTGGCCAAAACTTTCCTTTCAAAGCTCTTTTTAAGCGGTTGTTTGGTAAAAAAAAAATTAATGATTTTTTATTTACTTATTCATCGGGTTATTATCATGGAAATAGAGTCGTCAAAAAACTGATCGTTTTAAATCTAGTTGATATTGTTTTTTTTTTCGTTAATAATAAACTGAACGTAGAGAAAGAAAATGTTGAAAGCTAAAATTGAAATTGCACCCTTACCCTTATAGGAAGAGCTATTAAGAAAAACCCGGGATGGCCCTAGAGCTTCTACTAGTTTCTAGAGATTTCCCTATGACCCTTGACGTTTCTCTCTCTAGCTCTCGATAAATATTGACACAGTTAATTGAACACGCACGCATTTTTTTTTCTGCTTTTGCTTTGTTTGGTTTTGTTTTGGAGAGAAAATGAAGAACAACAGTGTGTTTTACGCACAACTTAACCCCTTCATCTCGTCATTGTTTTTTTTTTAATATTATATTTGTTTGATTTTCAAGATCTTTGTGAGAAAAAAAAAAAATAGTAACAACGTTGAACGTAATTTATTAAGGCTCTGATAGCTTTGGTAATAATAATAGAATAAAATCTACAAATTAAAGTTTTCACTATTCTTTTAACTTGGAAATTATTTAAATTTCATCAAATATTTGATTTTCGATTTTTTTTATATTTTTAACCCCTCTGTTACTATTTGTTTCGAAAGTTTTTATTTGTCAAAGCGAAAAAAAATGAACGAACGGGTTTAAAATTTAAATTCAATGAAGATTTAGATTTGGAATCAGTGCACCATAAATTTTTTTTTCTCTAAACAAACGCATTTACTAAATAATGGTGTGACTTCATTGTGTCGTTTCATTTCATCATTGGATGGCTCATTAACAGTATGATTGGAATTTTAGGTTGATTTATGTGATTATTTTTTTTGAGAAATAGTAATAACCGTAATCATAATAACCGAACAATGGAAAGGAAGAGATTAGATTATGGGAAAAAAAAGCTATTGAAGTTAATATTTATTAACACGCTGTCGAATGTGGTGTTTAAAAATCATTAGAAAAAACCAATTGTTCTTGGATCTTAGTTTAGGCTAAATTTTTCAAAGTCAAGTGGTTGGAATAAGTGTCAAAAAAAAAACACACGCACACACCAAACATCTGTATTTTAAACTACAGTGAAGTAGTTCAAAGTTTTCTTCAGAAAAAAAACTTAATCATTGAACAAAATAAATCTGATTTTTTGTTTTAATGAAGCTGTAATTGAAAAATTTTGCTGAAATTTTTGAAGGCAGAAACAGAAAGATTCACAAAATCGGTAGGTCTTGAAAGAAATTTAGGCCCAGTTTCTGAAATAACCTTTTTTTTGAGAACTGCACTCTATACTCTCATTCTTAAATCCTACGTCTTCATTCAATTGAATCCTTTTTTCTGTATATTGGCAAATATTTGACATTGAAGCTCACACTCGCTCAGTGTATTAAAAAGATTAAGACATAATTGATAATTATTTTCTCGACTCCGGGCCCAAGTTTTTCAGAAGAGAAAAAAAGAGTTGAAAAAAAAACTCAAATAACTGACTGAGAGGTTTGTTTGGCCCAGTGCAATTGGTTCTGATGGCTAGAATATTGAGTAAATATTTATTCAATCTAAAAAAGCTTCTCTAGAAATTTGAGAAAAACTTTCGTTTTTGGAACTCTTTGAGTTTATTTTTTTTTTGGAAATAAATCTCAGAAATAAGTTTGCTGAAAAAAAAGAATGTCCCGATTATTGGCCGTTGAAGAAAACGTCGGATGAGAAATGTTTAATCATCTGCTCATTTTTTTCTATAAATCGTTTTTAAAAGAAAAAAATTTGAAAAATCAGAGAATTTTAAAATAAAGCATAACATCGATTACTTTTTTGAAGAAAGTTTTTCGAACTCTTTTCTAATAAATACTCTGAATAAAAGTTCAAAGACTCGGGAATTTTGAAACAGAAAAGTCTCGGTCAGTCTCTAACGGTGGTTCATGATAAAAATTTTCTTTGAAATATCCATCATTTTGATCATTTGGGTTTTAAATTCTAGATTCTCTGCTGAACTACTGGATGGTGTTGATTCAATGATGAATTCAAGTTTCAATTACCAAAATCTTGAAAGTGATCTTGAAGCTTTCGCAGAGAGTGATGGTGAATTTTCGTAAAAATTTTCCTGTCAACTAAGACTCTTTTGTTCATATAGTCTGTTCCACCTCTGAATTGGAGAAGAATCCATCAAGAATAAACGAATGTCTCGACAGAACCTGTCAAACTTGGAGTTGTGTTTTCTTAATAAACCCCAAAAATAGTAATAATAATAAAAGTGATGGAGATAATGATAAGCTGAAAATAAAATTAACAACCGGATCGAATTCTGCTTTGACTTGTTGTACGGTTTGGCAAGTGGTTTCATGTTTCTTAGAGAACTCCCAAACTATCTGCTCATCAAACCAAGCGGAATTTGAGAACGGAATCAAGAATTCAATAAATAGTATCAATGAAGATTATTGTCAGAATTTTACTTTTGATTCTATTCTATGCAAGGACTTGTTGGCTTTCGTACAGAACTTGGAGCTATTGGAGAAAGATGGTTTGCTTGAGAGAATGTGTTCAAAAAAAATCAGATTTATTTTTAATTTTTTTCTTATAGCTAGTGAAAAAGGATTTTTTGGTTATTTTTTCTCGGTTCAATCGCGGGACAACGAAAATCTCCAAAAGTTTGAGGGAAACAAATGGCTGAACGGCTATTTGTTGGCCTTCCTAGTCATACTATTGGTTTTGATTCTTCTGATTCCCTGTGTTTTGGTGTTTAAGAAAAAAAGACAAAAACGAAGACAAAACAATCACTCAAGCCAAGTGAAGCCGACAGTGTTGAGCTCACGTAGAAGTCGAAGTAAAAGATCAATGAGAACAATAAGAATCACGAGAAGTACAAGTGCCCGGCGATCAAAAACTACAAGATATAAATAGAAATTCGCAGCTGTTCTAATTAATAAACGGTTTTAATATTAAAGAAAATAATTTCTATAAATAAATAAAAATAATTTCAATAAAATTCGATAAACTGAACAAACTTGTTGTTTCATTAGTATAAATATGAAAAAATCAACCATTGATTCAGTTTGTCGTACAAGTTAGAAGGATGAAACCGCTTTTAACTTTTTTTGTAAATTTTCTGATATTAATAGTAATTTAGTATTATAACCGGATAATAATTTATTTTAATATTTTTTTTTTCAGAACCTTTCTTACAATGAGAAGAATTTTTCTTCAAAATATAGTAAATATTTTTTCTGTAAAAAATTGAAATTTTGAAATTTTTTTTTCTCGAGAAGAATGCCCTTCAAAGGAGAGGGAGCTGGTTTGGATGAGAAACTGTGCGGCTGAAATTTCCCAGCGGTGGACCTGCCTGTTGGAATTGGTGGAGGATCAGAAAAATCCAGGTTCTTTACCATTGGTGGTAAATTTTTGTGGTCCAAGTGAAGCAATGTTTTGCTGTCCCGTTTGGAGTTTCATCGATTGTTTTATTCAGATGATTCGGAAAAATTGCTCTCCGCTACTTGCCCAAAACTATCAATCCTCTGTTTTGGAGAGTTTCGAGAAGAAGCCGAAGAGAATGTGTCTTAACTATACTCACCAATCGAAAGAATGTCTCAACGTGTTCAAGTTCGTTCAAAATATCTACTACTTAGAAAGTGAAGGTGAGAAAATTGCTTCTAAAAAAAACGAAATTTCTGTTTCTAATAATGAATTGAAATCACCAACACCAAAAACAGCATCAAAACTCGATTTGTTGAAGGTTTTTTTCAACGAAAAACTTCCGTTCAGAGAGAACAGATTGATCAACAACAAGATTTCAATCGATGAGAAAGCACCAGCCCAGATTTATCAAAATAATACCAGAAAAGCCATGCCAGGTTTCAACAAGTTTGATTTTTCCTTTTTCCTTGGCTTCGGAGCGTTGATCACAATTCTGGCTTTGATGGTTTTGATCTGCTATTTTCTAAGCAAACAATTCAGCCGTAGAACAATGAAACCCAATTCATTGAGTATGAAATCAAATGATAGCACCGACTCAATGGAAGAATCCATTGAACAACAACAGCCAAACGAAAATTTGGAACTATTTTCGAAGAAAAAACTTTTTGTTTGAATAGCAACAACAACAATCAGAGAAGCTCGAATCAAATTAACAATTAATTAATTTATTATAATTTTCAATAGAATAATAATAGATGATTTTTTTTAAAATATTTATTTAATTAAAATTATCAATAAATAAATGTTTTCTTTGAATCAGAAATCAGCAAATAATCTTTTCAATATAACAAAATTTTTTCTTCTCGAATAAAGATTTAAATTTTTTTAGAAATTGTTATTTGTTTGCAACAGATTGTTATGGAAAAAAAAATGGTAATTTTCTTCTGTTTGAAAAAAGTGCAAATTTCGAGAGAAATATGAAACAACAGAAAAGAAAAACACAAAGCGTGTTACAAATTTGTAAAGTTTTCCTATTAATTTAAAAATTTATTTCGTTTTGCTCTGAGTTTTCAAATATATTTTTTTTTTCTTTCTGTTTACTTGAAATTTGTGCGTGTGTGTTTGTGTGCCTTGAATATCTAATGGCAATCGAAACAGTAAAGGCCCGAGAACCGAAACCAAAAAAAAAAACTCTGAAAACGCAGAAATTTTGTGTAAGAAACTTGGTGTGTGAAAACTTGGCCAATTTTTTACAAAATAAAATTTTTTCTCAACAGAAAGAACAAATCGGGCATTCAGTGAGACTAGATCAATATAAAACAAAAAATATCTGCATAAAGCAAATGATAAAAAGTGATTGAATTCAGTTGAGTTGAACGAGTTTTTTTTAGCTTTTGTTTTTTAAATTCAATTGGAAAAAAGTTGATAACAAATAAATTGAAACATAGGTTCAATCAATCAAAGAAAAAAACTTTATATAGCTTTCTCTGTCTGTTTTTTTGAAATTTACAAAATAATTTAAAGATAACCAATAATTGTATTTACAAATAGCTAATTTAATTTTATAATTCTGTATTCTGTACAGGAGAACAACTACGTTTGTTTTTGTGTTGAGATAGAAAATTTACATTTTTTTTTTTTGGTGAAGAATTTTTAAGCTTAAACTTTGTATTCTTGGTATTGGACTGAGGGACGATGCTTGCGGAACAGTTTCATCTTGACGGAAGCTGGATTGGTGGCAATGGAAGCCGAGGACATGGTGGAGGATGAAGATTGACAAGAAGAATTGGTGGTCACCACCACCGCCGTCGTAGTCGTCAAAGTAACATTTTTCTGCTGGTTGTTGTTGGTGGTGGCCGTATAGGGTGATTGTTGCTTGTTACTACACTTATGGTTTCTACATTTCTCGTTACTGTCTTTCAGAAAATCACAACAACAACTTGAGGTTGAATCGGTTGTGGTGGATGTTTCCGAAACTGTTTCAAAGTTTATTTTTGACATTTGATTATTATAATTGATTTCATCAACTTGGACTTTATGTATGGGAGATGGTGGCTTAAGTTCGGCCAATCGTTTTTGCATAATATAAGAATCATCTTCCGAATCAGATTTCATCATCTTCAATTGACCAATCAACAGCTCCTCCTCGGCTTCGTTTATCACCGGAATCACCGTAAATCTTGAAACAACTGGGTTGGAGTTATCTGCTGTTGCAGTGGCCACTGTTGAGTAGTTGGCTGCTGCAGTAGATGAATGTTCGGCAATTGTTGTGGATGTAGGATTCGCATTTGAGATTGATAGTGTCTGGTCATCTCTTCGAGCCATTGCCGTGGCAAAGTGCAATAATTGTTGGGTGTTTGTAGGTTGGCCGATGCTGGCAAACGGTGTTCTTGTTGGATGACATGTTGGATACGGTTTTGGAGTTGCCGTAGCTGATGCAATTGTGGCAGCAATTGTTGTGCTAAACGCTGAGGTAATTGTATGGGTAATGATTGGCGATTGGAACGACGGAGACTCAAACACTAGAGAACAGAAAAAAATTTCAAAATTAATATTTTTATTTTTTGTTCGAAAATTCCTAAATTCTAAATTAAAGAGCGCGCTTGTGTCTAAATTTCTTTGAAAGGAATATGAAAGCTTCGTTCTAGAAAAATTTGGAGTCTTTTTTTTTTTCCTCAGAAACACATTGAAAAACAATTGAAAGCAATCCTTACAGGCAGGGCTTCCTCACTTGCACTTCTAGTCAGTAGGCAGCCCGACTGTTGGCTACCATTGTTTCCCGAATAGGAGTTTAGGTCAGCGTTAAGATCAGAATCAAATGCGCTACCATTCTCTTCGTAATCGTACTCTTCCGCTTCGTCCTCGTGGCCTTCTCGGGCCGTCGAGGTTGTTGTCGATGTTGTGGTCGATGGTGACATCGGAGGCAACGAAGCGAAATAGGATGTTGGAGTGTTGTATGGATTGAGTAATGCTTGATTTCCGTTGACAGTTCCCGTTTGTCCTGGAATGCTGTTTCAAAGAGTGAAGAAAACAAAAATTTTAGAAAAATGGTTCAAAACTTCGAAAAAAACATCGAAATATCGAAAAACCAACCTTTCGTTAACTCGATTTTGTTTGGAGAACCTCTGCAAATTGGTTCCCATATAATAATCGAGATCATGTTCCAGCCCAAATTGAGATGCTTCCAATGCCTCTTTTGGTGTTCTCGCTGAACAACCAGTTCGATAAGTATCCGAATGGAGATTACGAAGCTGAGCCGACCCACTGGCTTGGCTACCACAAATGTCGCTATCGGTAGCCGTGGTGACCGATGTTGCCGGCCCGGGACCACCAATCTCATCGAGCTGCTGCAACAGATGTGCCAAATTGCGAATCTTTATCGTTGACGAAGTTGTTGGCGGTAGAAGATGAGCCGCCGCTTCATTCGACATCGTCTGCCCTATACCGGCTTTCTGGAATTGTTCATTGATCTTGATCAAACCTAGAAGAGATTATCAAAAGAAAAAAAAAGTCTTTCAATTTAAGCATCTAGTTAAGAAGCCTAAGCTCCAAGTCCTAAAAAAAAGAGAGAGAAAGAGAGGCAATCGAAACACAACCATTGCGATTCTTGGTTGTTGTTGAAAAGTTTTGAAAGTTAATTAACTGAAAACAAACTATGTGTGTGTGTGTGTGTTCAGAATAATCAATGACAACATTCCATTGACGCGCATGCTAACGAACAGCAAAAAATTAAAATTTGAACAACCAAGAAGAACAATCTCTCATTGAATCAAAAATTAAATAATGATCCAAAATAGAGAGAGCGAATGGTTCCAAAACAAACAAACACACATACACACGGATTTATCTATTCTCTGGCTTTCTTTCGGAAATTTTGGAACCCAGAAAAGACCCAAAAAAAACCCACAGTATTCTGTTGGTGTGTGTGTGTGTGTGTGCAATTTTTGACATCATTTTTTTTTCTCTTTGGACCAGCAGAAATTTTTTCTTGTTCTGGCGATTCCAATTTTGTTCCAATTTGTATTTTTTTTTTTTTTTTTAAAGAAAAAAACGAATAGAAGATACTGAATTTGTTATTATTTTTTTTTTTCTGGTTCTTTCAAAATCTTTTGATCAAATACATTTTGGTACATTTTCTAACATCAAGAATAAATGGATGAAGAAAGAAAAAAAAAAACGAAACAAATGTCAAAAACACATTTTAAAGAATCCAAAAGAAGAAAATATGATTTTTTCTTTCCTCTAAAAGAAGTTCAAACAAATGTTGTCGATGATGATGATGATGATCATCGTTTGGAACATTTGTTCGTGGTTAGTTTCATTGTTTCATGTTTGAACCAAACATCCAAACACACACACACACACACCATACAACTGGTGGTGTGTGTATTGTTTCCAAATATCTTAGAACGTCTAAAAATTCTTAAATTTCCTTGAAAGACTTGAAGATCCAGAGAAAGGAGCCAAAAAAAAAAAGTAATCAAAGTTTAATGAAAAAGTTGTGCAAAGAATTTTTTTTTTTCCTTATTCAACAAAATTGAATTTTGGTGTTTTTTGCTGGAAAAAAATTTTACTAAATTTAAAAATTTTACAGATTTTTTCCTTTTTTGGCTGGTCAATTGGTGAAAAGTTTTTTTTTGAAACTAAAACTTTTAGAAAATATTTCTCAAAATATTTTTTTAAAAATTTTTTGTTGATAAAAAAAACGGAATTTCTAGCTTATCGGATATAGAAAGGATACTTTAGATTGAAGCCATTGAACGAATCGAAAGAATTAATAATGTTTTAAGCAGCTTTTTTAGCTACAATCGCACCAAACAGTCAGTTCAGTTTTTTCATGAAAAAAAAAAAAGATTTCAATTTAAAAATTTTCAAAAACAATTTTCCTCTTCTTGGGTTAATAAAAATCAATTTATCTATCGTCTTTGTATTTGGAGAAAAAAATTTCATTCTGGTTTGGGATTCTTGGTTGAGAAGAAACTGAAATGACAAAGCTAGTGAGACTGGCTAGCTAGTTGTCAGATCATATAGAAAGAACCAAGAAAAAAGAAAAGTGAATTAAAGTTTCAATGATAATGTGAACCAAAAACTCTGCTTTGAATTATTAGGAAAAAAAAAACGAGAAGAATCCATGTTTCCAAAAGAGAACAACCAGAAAAGTTTTTCTCTATCTCTCTCTCTGATTTTCTCTTCGATTCTTCTGGAAGTTAAATCTTTTTAATTGATCTAATGAAGCATGGAATTTATGAGGAAGGAAATTTGCCAAAAGACTAAAGAATTAAAACCCTAGAGATTTTTTTTTTCTGAGTCCAAATTTCTGGATCTCTTTTTTGGTTGGTAAGAAACTTTTTTGATAGCAACCCAGTTCTGTTCTAGTTCTGAAGACTTTTGGAGAATCTAGGGAATATAAAAAGAAACCGCTGTTGTTGTTTTGTCGTTGGAAAACTACAATTCAATTTTAAATTCAAATGAAAATGATTTTGGTCGGAGTGTGTTTGTGACGCCGTGGAAGCCTCTCCTTCTCTCTCTCACTCTCTGGTTTCTTGATTCGGGTTTTCTAGAACTGTGATAACATTTATGCTAACACTATCTAACTTGATTAACAGTTTAGCAGTTAGTTTGGAAACTTTTCAACTGTAATTGTTCCAAGAAGAAACATTCAGTTGGCTTATCTAAAAAAATATTATTCTAAAAATTACCCAAAAAATTTAATTTAATTAGAATTTCTAGCTAGAAACTCAGAATTATTTCATAAAATTTTTTGCTAGATTGAACAGTTTTTTTTTCAATGAAATTTTATTTTTGTTTAGCCTCAAGTTTAGCTTGAAGACTGGCCGGCATCTCGAGTGGTGGAGGTCTTGGCAATTGGAAAGCCCACTTTGACACCGTCATAGATGAACCACTGGAGTGCGGTCAAAGTTCCAATCATCACTATACGAGGCACCAGGCCCTTCCAAACCCCGAGTAATCCTAAACTTTTGAGCACTTGAAACGAGGTGCTGACTTTGTTTTGATTGAGTTTCGAAACAACAGTGTCGGCTGGATGTGAGACAACAGCACAGAACACACCGGCTATGTAGCCTGAAGCAAAGGTTACTGTCAATTGTTCCGTTTTGTTGCATTCGGAACGTGGCTTTGGGACAACATGTTTATAAAGCAGCTCAACAGTACGCTCGAAACACGCAAACTTCATCATTGTGTAAGGAATCTGGCGTAGCCAAAGGGTGGTAGACCTTTATAGAAACCACCCAAACCTTCTTGTCGGTAAATCAAGGGAGCCACTTTACGAAGTTGAGGCGGACAACCATGCTGAGTTTGGATACGAACTTTGCATGCTTCGAATGGGCATAAAGCAATATCAGCGAAAAACTCAGCCGAAGCCGAGGCTGCCAAATAAAGCCAAGTACGATACAGATAGGTATTCTCCTCTCCAAGAGCTTTAGAATACAAAGTTTTGAATAGTTCGTAGAAACCAAACTTTCCCAGTCCCTGGAACGAGTATCCCAGAGCGGTGGGTGCCCAGCCACGAACTAAACCAGAGATTCCATCCTCCAACATGGTAACTTTGAAAGCATTGGAAATACTTTTGTATTTAACCGGATCAACCTGGATTCGACATTTCAACATGTCAAGTGGTGTCAAAAATGTATGAGTCGAGCCACAACTGATCACACCTCCCATTCCACAAAGAACATAAAATCTTGTGGATCCCAATTCCACTTCATCTCGTTGAGACGGTGAAGAGGATAAGCATTGTGCCGTTCTGAAAAATGGGTTCCAAAACTTTGATAAAGATGATGATGAAGAAGAAGTTGAAAAGGCAAAAGTCGAGTATTTAAAATGTTTAACCTCAGATGACATAATTGACTGAAAAATTTCAATGAATTTATCAATAGGTTTTTCAATCAATTAAGATTCGAATCAACCAAAAATTGGGTTGCCTTTTATTTTGGTGTTTTCGCTGTTCGAAATTTGACGAATAAAATTTCGAAACTCGAATTTTTTTCAAAGAGAATTGATTTTCCCAAAATTTTCTAATCAAAATTTTTCCCTGTTTGTAATGTAAATTGAATTAAGTTTTTTTCTTCTGCCACCAGTACTGTTAATTGTACTTTCAGGGAAATAATTGAATTTTTCAAAAGAAAATTAGAAAATTTTAAAAGCTCAGAAGCTAAAACTTTGCCCAAAACCTGGCCAATCAATCGAATTTATCGAGTTGAAGAGGTAGGAATTAGCCGGTTATTAATTTCCCGAAGCGAAAAAAAATTTGAGCTGAATTTTTTTTTTTTTTTTTTTGAGAAACTTCTTCGGTTTTGAGTAGCAGAGAAATTTTGATTGAATTTGGCTTGATGTTTGCTTGCTAATATAGAATGCTTTGTTTGGTTCAAGACTTTCAAGAATTTCAGAGATTTTAAAGATTTTTTTTTTTTAGAAAAAGAAAATGGATTCTTGTTTTTTTTTCTGGTGGAATCGTATTGATTTTAGTTTGAAGTGCTTTATATGTCTTTCTATTTGTACCGAAAACTCTCTTGAAAATCTTGCTTTCAAAATCTAAAAATTTTCAATACAAAAAACAAAAAACCCGTCAATAGTTTTTTTTTTTTAGATCAAACCGATGACATTTGGCAGTTTTTGAATACGAAAACATAAGCAAATTCTAAAGAAAACTTACCGGCATATTCGGATTCGAAAAGAGTTTTTTTGAGATCGTTCGGAGTTTGTCTACCAATGTTGACTTGTCCGGCTAGACTACCATCGGCACTTCCCGAGCCACCACTTCCCGCTGCAACATTCGAATTCGACCGTAGACATTCTAGAGATTTTTTATTCTGTTGCTGTCGTTGAGCGGTTTGCAGAGCTTCCAAAATGTTTTCATGATAGCCGTTTAGGCTTTTTAAGGTTCGTTCCACTTCGGTGAGAGGAGATTCCGATCCCGCTGAATTGGTACCCTGCGATGATTGCCTGTGCATTGAATGACGGGACTGACGATTCTCCTCCTGTAACAGTGGTGTCATTATTGAATTGGCCGCTGCATTGGTGACAGTGGTGGGAGCCGCTCCAGAAACGTGTTCCGCTCCAAACGGTAACGTTTGACTAAGAATCGAAGCCCATCGCTGTTGCTGTTGACCAATCTTCTCTTTCACTGATAGTTTGAGGTTGCTTGGAGAAAGTTCAATAAAACGAGATGGACGATTATCCATCAATAGAAGCTCATCATCTTGATCCATCAAAGCCGGATCGACGGGAGAGGTGGCCGAATCTTTGCGATTTTCTTTCATATAATGATGCTGTGCCGACAAAGGTGTCGAGACATCTCGCTGAAGACCCGATGCTGGAGGCAAATTAATAGGCGGAGGAGGTGGTGGTGGATTCTAGTTCAAAGAAGAAAAATTTTTTTAAAAAAAAAACGAACTTTTCTTCTTCAAAGTATTTTTCGCTATATTTACTTGCTGCTGTTGCATCTCCATCATCTTATCCTCACGATATGAAGGCATAGAGCCAAAAGTGATGATCCGTTGCATCGAATTGGAATTCGAGCCCATCGAATGATGATCATCGGGATAGGTGGTCATCGAACGGGTAGTCCCACACTGAACGAAGCTCCACGCGAGGCTGCTGCAGCTTGCATCTTCTTCAACATTTGCCTTTCATTCTTCACTGGCAACAAACTTCGACGCCTGAATATGGAAAAAAAGAATTTCAATGAAAAAAAAAAAAAACTCAAAGCTGGATTCTGATTTTTGGAACAAGTTTTGGCTGGAACTTTTTTAGTCAATCAAACCAGCCAAAAAAAACAACAACTAAACATCAGAATCTATCTGGATCCCGGGAAAAACAATCCTCAACAACCGTTTTATACTGTTTTACGTGTTGTTTGTTTTTTTTTTTGGAAAATTATTCGATTTTTGGTTTCGAATACCCGGTGTTCGGATTTCAAATAATTTGAGCTTTGGCAAATGTCAAAACAATCAATATAGTCAAATGTGTTTCTCTGTGTGTGTGTGTGTGTTTCTCGAAAAACTCGAAATTGAAAAATTTATTTTCTACTTTCAAAACGTTTTTCTTGTTGAAAATAATTTCCAACGTTCCAACAAGAAGAATCCTCTCCAACAAGCGAAATCAATGGATGTTATTAATACAAATAACCCAATGCTGTTGTGTTTCATTTGGGAGAAAAATCGATATATGCAATTCATGAAATCTATATCTGTGTTTTGCCATCAAACAAGGAAACAAGAGTGAAAAAAAAAATCGAATGAAATTACATTCTTTCTGGTTCCTAAAGATTCTAAATTATTTTTTTTTTTTTAAAAAAGTTCTCTGTCTTTTTGATGGCCGGGATCTCTAACAAGGTCGTTAGGTTCTAGCTAGGGCTTGATGCACTACCATCGCTACTTTTTTAAAAGTGTTTGCTACCAATCGATCAGAACTGGTTTATTGATGAGTTGAAGCAATTTCTTGGATTCCTGGAACACATCGAATCTTTCTTGAGGAATTTTTTTTGCTAAAATATAACCCAAATTCTGATTTGGGTTAGGTTTTGTTGTTTAAAAAAATTCATCGTGTTGTTGTTGTTTGAATCACAGTAAAGTTTTTCATTCTAAAACATGAAAACAGCGAGCAAAATGACATTTTCATTGGAAGCTATTAAAATGAAAATTTCAAACAAACGAAAAAAAAAACTTGTTCCAATCGATTTTCCATAAATAAAATAAAAAAACCCAGAAAACAGATTTCTAATTTAGGTGAACAACACCTGTGAAGGGCCTAGATTTTGGGACCCAGAATCTAATATATTCTGGCAAAAACAACAACAAAAATAATCGAACAACTGCTGAAGATTTTCGAGATGAGAGATACAACAGAAATTTTTTTCTCCTGGCAAAATAATTTTTCTAAAAAAAAAAACTATTTTAAAATAAAACCAAAACCATGTTCCAAACAAAGCAATTGTTCCATTAAAAGTGGAATTTAATCTCGTTGTTTTTTTATTTGAAGGAACCAGAGAAGCAAGAGAAAGAAGGAAAAACTTGCTGATTTAATCAGAATTAGAGTTTTTTTTTTCTCGGAAAGTTTTCCAATTTTAACAAACAGCCAATTCAATTCAGCATCTCAATACCATGGAGAAGTTCTTCTGAAGAACTCTGTACTGGATATTTTGATGATCTAGGTACCTGGGTCTTAATATTATACTACTTGACCTGGTTGATATGAAATAATAAATTCTTGTTATTATTGAATTTTAAAATAGCTGATTCTTGAAGAACTTAGCAGCGACATGTTCTACCAATGTTCCATTTTCCAGGTTTGGCCTGTTTAAAAATAAAAAGATTCAGCTAGAGAGTAAAATTCTATAATATAAAAAAACAGGCAGCTCTGGAAGAAAATTTGGGCTCAGAATTTTCGATTCAAAACGAACGTTCTTTGAGAGTTCTGAAAAAACCCAGAAAGAGAATCCGATAGAACTCACTTCAATTGGAATTTTTTTTTTGATTGGAAAAATTTTTCCTTTTAAGTGTGCGTGAGTGATAACGATAAATATACCCACCGCGGTTTATTAGTTAATTACAAACAGTTAAAAACGAATTTCTTTTTTTCTGGTTGACAATTATTCGAAATGTAATTCAAGCATCTAATAATATTTTCAGTGTATCAAATGACGAGAATGAGATGGTTAATAATAACGACACACAGAGAGACTATGTGTGTTTGAAGAGATTGGGTCATGTCAGTGTATGTGTGTGTTTTCTTATTAAGAAATGATGGTAATTGAAATCAAAATTATTATCATTTTTATAATATGATGATTATAATCGTTCACCAACTAACCAACCAACCAATACAAGTATTACAAATACTTCATGATACAAACTTAATGAAATTTAGTGATGCATGAAATTGATACAGTGAATCATCACCAAAAAAAAAAAAAAAAAACTTTTTTAAAAGTTAATGGAAATGATGCTGTCCATCATCATGATGACCACCACCACCACCACCAACAACAACAACAACACAGAATGACCATTCAAATTTTAAAATTTCCAATAGTTTTCTTCATTCATTAATTGAAAGTGAAGTGAAGAGATTTTGGATGAGTTGGATGTAAGAAATGTTCTTCTTATTCTTCTTCTTCCCTTTTTCCAGTGGTGTGTAATGAAGAAAATTAAATTGACTGAAATAACAAATGATGATGATTATGATGAACTGAACATCAATCTCAGATCTTAGCGCCAACACACACAAAAAAGTACACACAAGCACACTTCAATCATATCACTCGGGCCCTAGAATATATTACCAGGAAAAAAAAACCCAATGAACCCGTTGGTTTTCGAACAACAACGGAACATCAACCAAAGGCGAGAATTCGGAAAAAATGTTCCAAACTGATGGGTTTTTTTTCCGAGAGTTCCAAGAGAAATTCAATCAACTGAAAACTGAAAGTTATTTTTTTCTCAAAAAAAAATTTCATTTCAATTTTAAATCATCGAGAAACAATTCGAACAACCGAACTAATTGATTTTTTCGAATGGTGGTCAACTTAAAATGAAACTTGAGAAAATGATAACCCTTTGTTCTTGCTCAGAGTGTGTCCAATTGACAATATAAAATTGAATAATAGTTTCACTGTTAGTTGTCACTCACCTATAGCACATGGCAAGTAGAGCGAAAAATATGAAAACCCCACCCACAATCGATACCAGGATCATAACCAATTGTGCTGCACTCAAAGATTTCCTTTGGCTATCTGTTTGGGAATGATTTGGTTTGAAAATTAAATTCCGATTAGAAAAATGGAGTTGGTCAGGTTTCACTAACCATATTCTTTGACATTTTTCTCGGTGACAATCTCCCAGGGAGTGATGTTGGAAGCGACTGTCGGAGCGACGGCCACAGCACCTCCACTAGAGGCTGTCGGCAGAGATCCATAGTTTTGATGGGTTGCATTATGACTGGAGATGGATAGTTTTTTCGTTGGCCTAAAGAGATTCGAGCTAGAGAGTTGATTTTCTCGGGACACCGAAGCTAGCTCCTCTTCGGACAGTTGTTGACCGCAATCGATTCCCACCCAACCAATATCACAAGAACAAGTGTTGAGATTTGAACAAAGCTAGAAACCGAAACGACAAAGAAAACATCAACTAAGAGAAAATTTCTTCTTTTTTTTTGGACCCAAAACTTACGCCATGATCTGAGCAAAGTTTATTATTGGCAGCATTGACAGGACAACTACCATCATTGTCCAGAAAGAGCTCGATTGATGTACACGTTTGATTGATGCAAATCTTTTGATCGATAAAAATCGAATCATTGATGAAAAAAAAATTCAATGTTCAAAAAAACATTCAGAAACCTTATTCTTGGTGCATTTGGTTCCATCCTGGATCAATCCCATATTGACAATATCATCGCGAATAGTGCCACTAGCCACTTTACATTCGAATTCCGCTCCACCAGTGTAGACCATGGTTCGGGAATATTCTTTGTTCTTGGCATCGAACAATGGCACTTGATTACCAAATTGACATTGCAACGAGCCGCACATCAAATTTCTATAAAATAAAAGCAAAAAGAGTGGAAAATTTTAGAAAATTTTCAACAAAAAAAAAACTCTAATGGAACGAGAAAAATCCGGTATTTCTTCTTTGGTCTAATATTTTTTTCTAGTAAAATCTTTGTTAAGTTTTATTGGTTTTAGAACTTTTTCCTGTCAAAATAGAAATCAAAATCTCAATTCTTCGATGTCCACTCATTTTGATGGTATTTCTTTGGGAATTTCATCAAGAATTTTCATCACGTTTTTGTTTGGGCTAATGAATCTTGAAAAATAAGCTAAGTTTCAATTGAATAACTAACTAAAAAACTATAACAAACAAAACAAAACAAACAAGAAGACTATTTTAAATTCCAAGATGATTTTTCTATTAGTAGTTTTTTTTGTTTTCTAAAATTTCTTGGATTTAATTTTATAAACTCCAATAAAGTACATTAATCAATCAAATTCGAATCATAGTTGATGATTATTTTTTCAAAAAAAAAAAAAAAAAATAGATGACCATTGATGACCAATCCATCTTTTTTTTTTGGTTCGTTCAAAAAGGCAGAGAGTTTCTTTGGTAAAAAAAAAAACCAAAACATCACTACTCACTCTTCACTACATTTCACATGATGTCCATTGGTGTCGACTCCGCAATTTCCTCGGATGGAGCCCTGTCCGTTGATCTGTTTGTAGCAGATTGGTTCCGATGCTTTGGAATTCTCACCCCAAATCACCGAGCATTGTTGATCGAGAGTGGGACATTCGCCATTGTAACAAAAACCGAAACCATCTCGGCATGTTTGGCCATTTTTCTTGTAAACATCTGGTGGACACTTCATGTAACAATAGGCAAAAGCAAAAAAAATTTCAAATTTATTTGGCAAAAAAAAAAAACGAAACAACGAGATTTTTGAAACTAGAACAAGGGAAAACATGGGAAAACTTTTGGTTGCTGTTTTTTTTCTTTCTCACAAGATTTAATTAATTTATTTTATAATGAACGAATTCTATCACAAGGGCCTTATTGACGTAAAGCTGGCTTAAATTTATAGAAAATTTCAAAAAAACACAACCCAGGTTTTGTGATTTTGAAAACAACGACTGCTTGTTGTTAACGACGAAATTTTTTTCAGGATTCATCTTCCTAACAGAGACAATGTAAAATATTTGGAAAAAAGTTTCTGGATGCCTACACACAACCGAGCCTAGCCAAATCACACAAAACGACAACACTAACCTCTCCGATTTTTCCATCACAGCGTTCAGGTAAATCACATTCGTCGACAGCCACTCGGCAAATATGTCCCATTGGTTTGAGCTTTGAAAAAAAAAAAACAAAAGAAAAAAAAATCCGTTAATAAATTCATTGCCTTGGAAAAAAAAAACTCTTGATTGGAATTCTTAAGAAATTCTAGGACCACCAAAAATCCATAACAGCCCTAGTTTTACCAAAAAACAAGAAGAAAAAAAAATTGAAATTATTTATAGTGATGAATTCATTTTAATTCTGAATTTTTAATTCTCTTCTTGATAAACCAATGATTGTACAATGTTTTATTAGTAACCTGATTGATAATTAATAGAAATAAATTATAATTAAAAATTTCTTTCAATTATTAATTCAAGAATTAAACAAGGCTATCAGATTCGGGGTTTCTATTTGAAAATTATATCGCTTATCATCATTTCTTACACCAAAAAATGAATGTGATCTATCAATTTTTCATCCTATAGTGACAGGTTAGTATAAAAAAAAGAGTGGAAATAGTTTCTTTGAAGAGTTTCTAGCCCGAAATTTCTTCAACCATTCTAAGCGGTGACACTTACACAGGACAGGCAGAAAAATTTTCCAAAATTGACAACTTTCAATTTATGCAATTAATGTGTTTGCTTCCCCTCTATAGAATTAATAAATGAATTTTTTTTCTACTAATAGTAACAAGAAAATTTAATTAAGTTTACAAATAATTTATTCTATTTAAAAAAAAAACTGAGAATAGAAAAAGTCAAGTTTAAATTAAAATGAAATCAAATAATAATTTTTATTAGGAAATAATTGAAAAAAAGTTAATAGAGAGGAAAAAGAGGAAAAGTTTCTGGAACACTTTGGCACTGTTGAAAAAGTTTTCTTTTTTGTTCTTTCTTGATTTAAAAAAAAAAATCGAAAATAAAGCTAAATTCGGAGAAAAATTCCAATTGGAACACAAGAAGAGAAATCTTGCTTACACACACAAAGACAAACAGCAAAAAATATCATTCGATTCAGTAAATTTCTTAAACAAACAGTTTGCCAAAAGTTTGCCAAAGAAGTTCCAGGAAGAAATGCTCCAAAAGAAAATTGTGGAAAAAGTTTTAGCTTGGTTTTTCGCCTTTGGTCGTTTTTTTTTTTTTTACTGACTCAGTGTGTGTGTGTTTGGTGTGTCCTCATTCAATTCTAATTAGATTAACTTTAGAAAAGAGTCGATTGAAAAAGAAAACCCAAAAACAAAAGCAAATAGAATGAACCACGGAGTTTGAGAAAAAAAAACATTTTTGTTCTATTTGGATCGTTTGCCTCAAAAATTTGAGTTCCAAATAAATTTAAATCAATTTCATTTTCATGGATTACGCGCGACAATAATCGATGATAACTCGATGATTCTACAATCAGATTCGAATAATTTCTTTAAAGAAAACAAAAAAAAAACAGTTTGCTCTGTTCCTGTTTCATTGAAAATCCAATTGCTTATTGTAATTCAATTGAAATTTATAACCAGTGAGAATAACCGGGTTAAAATTTTTTACCTTACAATCGATGCAACAAGATCCCGTTGAGCATTCAGCCTCGACACGAAGCTTACAGGTGATGGGATCACAACACGGATCTTTTTGGCTACACTCCTGGAAACTGCCACAATCACATTCTTCATCACCCTCGATGATTCCGTTACCGCAGGAACGGAAATCCTCCAACTGATTGGGTTTGTTGAACAGGCAGATACCGTGTCCGATTTGCAGGGCATTATTATAATCATCCAATGAACATTTGCTGAAATGATATGGCTGTACACGATCCTCGTTCAGAATGTTCTTGGCCATAATACAACCCCACCAATCATGACATTTGCATGCTATTGGAACAGAACCAACGGTCAACTTGAAAATAATTCAAAAAAAAGAACATTGACCACTTACCACGATTCGGAATAGAGGTGGCAGTGTGAAGAATTTCCTCCTTCTGATCTTCATCATGTCCCATGCCAATGTTGTGGCCAAGCATGTGAGTCACCGAGCTGGCAGCCAAATGTGGCTCATAAATGTTGCTGTCTTGGCTGACACCGACCGCTTTGGCTGTGCATATACTGTCCGGGACTGCCATGCCAACCTCACCAGATCGAAACGAATGAGCCCTAGATTCCCGAAAAAAAAAAATCAAAAAAATCCCGAAAAAAAACCCGTTTTTTTTTCTTAAGAAAAAATATTTTCATTTTTTTTTTTTCTTCTCAAGAATAACTTGGGAATAAAAAATTAATAATAGAAAATATTTAGAAATAATGAAGAAGCCTCAATTCAAATTATCAAAAGAAGATTGTTACGCCAAGTTGAACATTTTCAACCAGAAAAAAAAATAGGACCCTAGAAAGCAACCCAAAAAATGATGATGAAACGTTGATTCTCTCCTAGGTCTTTTCAACTCAAGTTATTCGACAAGATAATTAAAACTCACTCAGCTGTAAGTGCATGTTTGTTCACTTTGGACCAAAAGTTTTTTTTGTTGTTGTTGTTGTTGTTTCATAACCAAAAGCAAAAACTTTGGCCCGCTCTATGCTCTATTCTCTCTGTGTGTTTTTGCCCTTCAAGGAGAAAAACTTTTGAAGAAATTTCGAATAAAGGAAAACATTGAATTTGAGGATGGGCACACTGGCTTTTTCCCTTCCAAAAAAAAAACTTGGAAATCAACTTGAAGCTGTGAAAGACAATAAAATGAAGAAATAGAAGTAGAATGAACCGAATGATAAGAAGTGAACTTAAAATGAACTTTGAGCTTAAAATAATTATCAAGCTTCCGATAAATTTCAAAGCAATGAAAATAAGCATTATTCTCTCTATTTTTGAGCAAGAGCTCTCTACAAAAATTAATCTCTTAGAGTTTTAAAACTTTCTAAAAATTTCCAAAACCACTTTTCATAAACTCAAATTTCCTAAGAATTTCTATGAGAAAAAAAAAATTTTTTTCAATATCACAGAGTTTGACCAAACGAGAATTCTCTGCCAGAAAAAAAAAATCCGAATATTCAATTGCACAGGCTTGAATACTTTCACCCGGATATATCATTAATAGAAACTGAATAGAGCTACTACTGCTGCTGCTGGAACAAGTTTCTTTGCCCAAGAAATCCAAGAAACAAGAGTTTTAATTTCATTTTCATCTCATTCACTTAATATTAATGTTAATATCATCATCATCATGTTTATTAGAATCTTTAATAGAACGAATAAACTGCTACCAATTCCCTTTAGTAATTTGATCAGAGTCAGAGTTTCATCTCTCCAAGTTTTGTTTCGAAAAAAAAAATCGGAGAAAAAATTACACGGAAAACTCTTAATTAAATTTGAATCGAGTGTTGCTCAGTGAACTAACTTGGCTTTTAAAAAAAGTTTTAAACAAAACAAAGAATTTTTTTTTCTCTTAAAAAAAAAATCTCTTGAAGTTGCAATTGTTTTCTAGTTCAATTAAAAAGATTCTGATGTTTTAATTACAAGTTTTTTTTAAGAAGAAGAAAAAAAAACGAATCATTTTAATTAGAACAATTCTTTCTTTCAATTTAAAAAAGAAATCAAATCAAATCAATACATAATTACATGCATACAGGCACACACACAAGGAACACCAAACGAAACAAACCCGAAACACACAAGGCTGTAATCTGTGTTTTTTTTCCAAGAAAAAATATAAATAAACTAGAATGAAAGCAAACTATTAAGACGATGAAATCAATCTCAACAGAAAACGATTGTGTGGAACCCTTGAAAGGAGAGATCTCTGTGTGACATAATAAAAAATAAAAGAATTTAATTTCGCTTGATTAGTTTTCATCAATTTCGTTTCGTTTACTCATTTTCATTTTCATTGGTTCCATTCGGGATTCATTCGCTGAATGAATCCCGAATAAAACAAAAATATTGAATGAATGATAATAAAACAAACGTTACAATTAGATTTTATTGGTACAATGAGTACAATGAGAAAGGCGGCTACTAACACACCACACCAAGTTTAATTGTATACTATGGAAATATAATTAAATAGCTTTGTTTCAGAAAAAAATTCTCTCCCTTGGTTCCAAAAGTTTTCCCTGGTTCCAGAGAATTTTTATCCTGATTCTTGGAACTTAAAAGATTTGAAATCTTATTGTGGAAAATACGGTTTTCATCATATTTCTTCTGGATTTTTTTTTTTCTCCAGAAAATAAACTGCTTTCAGAGAGAGAGAGAGAGAGAGAGGAAAACACTGTGCTGTTATTATTGACAAAAAGTAGAAAATGAAATTTTTTTGAAATAGAAAAAAAAATTTAAATGAAAAATTCAAATCGAATGATTTGCCTATGAAAACAGTGCACATTATATTTCGATCGTATCAATATTATGAATTGATGAACAGAGAGAGAACGAATCTAAACAACTCAACACTCTGATGTTTCAACATCACGCAAATCAAGCATCAAATATTTATTCAAACTCGGATAACAAAAATTTCGGGTAATATTTTTCCAAAAAAAAAAAATCCAAACAGACAGATCAAACTTTAAAAAGAACAACAAACAAACAAACATCTGTGAAATGGGAACTAGGCCCAAGAAAATGTTCAAGTTTGAAGTTTGAATGTTTGGTAAAAAAATTCATTCTGATCCCGGGACCCGGAGATGTATAGTGTGAGGAGTGTGCATATTGACATAAACATGATATATATATACGATGCATAGGAAAATTATAATAACACCAAATTTGTTTTGTTTTGACAGTTTTCCTTTTCTTCTTCTTCTTCTCAATCTTCTTAATATTGTTTTTTTTGGGTTAATGCTGTTTTGTAGTTGTCGTTTGGTTAATGTATTTTATTGTATTAAATAAAAACAAAGTGTGGAGACCTTAGAAAAAAACCAAATGATTTAGATGATTTTTCACTTTTCTTCTTGGATCTTGGATCCTTTGGCTCGATTTGAATCGGAAAAAAATTTGAATATTCGCTTAGATAGGTTTCTCTATTTTTGGGTAATGATGATGATGATAAAGGCATAGGGAGAGAAAAAAAGTGTTTCTTTTACAAAAATGATGAAAATAATGGGTGATGATCGAATATATGGAAAAATATTTTCTTAACACACACACGTACCCGAAGGCACCGGGAAAGAAAGGCATCTCAGCACAGAATAAAGTATTATCTCACTTGAAACACAGCCCAAACCAAGAGAGATAACAAGGCAGAGAGGAATTGTCGTACCATTATCACAGAGCCCAAACCCAAACACACAGACCCAGGAAAAAAAAAATATGCTTGGACATTGTTTTGCATGATTTTCCCGGGTTTTTTTCCCGGGTTTCCCGTTATTCTCAAAAAAAAAATATATCGATATGATCCACAAACCAGAGAGAGAGGAGAGAGAGAGAGGAGAGAGAGAGAGAGAGAGAGAGAGAAAAAAAAATTATGATAAACAAGTCTAGGCACGTTCTTCTCCATTTTTTTTTGTCAAACAGAAAATTTCTTCCAAAATTTTTTTTTTTTTTCGGGTTTTTAAACTTTTGGTTTCGGGTTCAGTTTTTTCAGTTTTCTCCTTTGGTTTCTTCTTGAAGAAGGGGGTAGAGCAACGATTTGATTATTGTTTCATCGGATGAATGACTTTTTTTATCTAGGCTGTTTGTTCTAACCACACACACAAACAAAATGAGACACGATATTTTTGTCCAACTAGAAAATAAAATGTTGTCGTTTTAGTTTCGTTTTTTTTTTTTACACACAGAAAAAAAATGATTTCAAACCAAAACTTTACATAAGAAAATTTTCTATTGATTTCATCATCAATATCATAATAGATTCACCAAGTAAAAGAAGGAAAACCTTTGGAAAACAAAAAACAAACCAAATGAGCGCGTCAGATGTCTTCAAAATTTTATCTCTCTTTCTCGTGTGTTTCTCTAAAATTCATGTTTCGTTAGAAAAAAAAGTTTCATTTCGAAAATTTTTTTATATTATTTTGATCATACACGAAGAAATATTAAGAATTCCATTTTTGTCGTAAAATTATGGTTATGTGTGGTTTTCAATAGTTCTCTGGGCATGGTGATTCAAAGCAATGCTAGTAGTCGATGCATAATAGTTTTGCGTGTTGTTGTTCCTATCGTCGTTTAATGTTTTCAATCCATGAAGAGAGAAAACCTAGAAAGGGACCTAGGGAGAGAGAGAGAAAGAGACATACACAATGGATGTATTGAAAATTATTAGGTTCTTAATGTGATTCCATCCTGTTTTACAGACGTTTTCTTCTTTTTTTTTATTATTCATCATTTGAAACACAACATTTCACACAGATAGGGCCCGGGACAAGGAAAAAAAAAACAAACAACAAACAAGCCCTAATAGTGTTTCATATCATTGGGAAACATCGAACCATCATCATCATGGAACCAGAGTGAAAAAAATTTAATGTTTTTTTTTTTCAGAACTCGCCATAAGTTTTTCCAAAGCGATGTTTCAACAACAACAACAACAAAAAACTCTTGAACACTTTTCAACACACCTGCCCTTGACCTAAAGCTAGAGATTTTTCTTTTTCCTTGGACCATGGTAATCTCGGGGATCAACGTGTTGTTTTGGCAGCCAACAAACTCTGATGATTTAAAGGCAAGAGAAAGAAAGAGTTTTTCTTCAGCAAAAAAGTTTGATTCTCATTGATCAAACACTGATGGCTTTGTTGATTTTGGCACAAATGTCACAAAGAGATGAAGCCAAACTCTAACCAAACAAAGTACAAAATCAAAGAAGAAATCTTTTCATTTGTTTTATCATTAGCAAAAAAGAAAAACAAACAAATAAACAACGGGGCCCTTAAAATGGGCCCTAAAAATTTCTTCCTCACCACACAAAACAACCCTAGATGCTTTTAATTAAAAACAAAAACTTTTCTCTGAAGTGGAGAATTCAAAGCAAAAAAGTAATTTGAAAAGTTTGAAAACGAAACCCGAAAATTCCAAAAATTTTATCTAAACAAACCAACGAAACTTTTAAATCTTGAAATTTTTGGATTCTTCTTATAGAGAGAGAGAGAGATCATTATTGTGCCAAACTCAATTCAATTGATCATTTCCAATATAAAACATTGATGGCAAAAAAAAAAACAACAGCCAAACTTGCTGAGATTCAGGATTTTCGAGATTTTTTTCAAAGCACTCGACAAACATGAGAGAGAAGTTCATTCACTAAATGAATGAATGATAAAAGTTTTTGACAAACTAGAAAGTTTTAGAGTTTTTTTTTCTCTGGCCTGAAGCTTTGCTAAAATTGAAAAAATTTTGAAAAGAAAAGATTCTTTAGAAAAAAACCTAAAACTAGGAACGGAAAAAAAATGAAACCTATGAGCATGAGTGTTTGATATGTATGATCATCATAAAATTTAATACAATTTTTTTTTCTGGTTCGTTTTATTTTTCTGGAAAAATTTCTTTGGAGAAAAAACAAAAAAAGTTGAGAGCTATTCAATGTTTTGTTTTTTTTTTCGAAACTTGGATTGTCATCTGGTTCAAGTGGCGTCACTTTTGCTTTTGAAGTTTCTAGAACAAAAAAAAAACAAATTGTCATATTCGAAACAATTTATAACGAAGTTATAACAAAGTTTTTTTAAGCCCAGTAATTGCCACCAAAGACCATATAGGCTCAACACTCTCTATTCTTATCCTTCTAGAGCTTAACTTTTGGTAAACTTAAAATGGAATTGTTGGGAACATCGCCATATTATATACCACGTGGTATTGGGAACAGAAAACATATCTACTAGAATCACATCAGGGATGTTTGAAAAACAAACACTTTATAATATGGACCCGATTTTATTTTTTGTTGAGTGTTAATTATAAAAAATTCTTGTTCAAAAAAAAAAAAAAAATTTAATGAACGTTCGTTCATAGAGTTTGTTACACTGTTTTAATTTTAAAATGAAATGCAAAAATCGGAGGACAGAAAAATCTTGGCAATGTTTCAAATGTTACTTTTACATCAATTTACATCCATGCTCAACACACACACACACACATTGGAGTGAAAAAAAAATTGGTTGGTTCAAGCTCATTCAAATTATTATTATTCAACCAAAAGGCAAATAAACAATAGTAAAAAAAAAACCCGAAAAACAAAGCTGTTTCAAGCTGCTGATTTTCCCGCGATTCCGAGAGCAAGAACCAAAGAAGACTAAGAAATATGGAATCCGTTATATATTATTTTTTTTGTTTATTATAAATCAAAATTGAAAAAATGCCGTAGGGTGCATTCTTATCGTGCTTGGGGTATTATTTGCATAATAATACAATCATCAAACAACAAGCAGAGAAAAAAAAACCGAAGATGACCACCACCAAACAACAAAAAAAAGATTGAAAATCAATTCACATAGAGAAAAAAACTAAGTGATGTTATTTAATGAATCTTTGTTTTGCATTCTATTTTTAGCTTTTCATATCTTGGGTTCTTGGAATTCTGGATCAGAATCTTTCTCTCTCTCTCTCTCTCAAAGAATTCTGAGCATTTTGCTTTTATTTCAGAGAAAATTGTGGTACCAACATGCAAATACAACAAAATCCATTTAAATTATTGCTGATGGTAAGGGAAAAACAAACAAACTAGGTATCGAAAGAATGGCTGGATCGAACACTTGTTTCAATGAACGCTTTCCTTCCAGTAGCTTCTCTGATGAGAAGCTGTAAAAACAACAACGTTATGCTAAAAAATTTCCATTCAAACAGATTCAAGTTTCAATAGTTTTCCCTTTGATTTGATTATCCCGAATCCCGAACTGAAGCTATTCAATTCGGTGATATGGGTTTTTTTTTTCCAAAAAATATACAGTGTTTTTGAATGAACCAAAAAAGAAAAAACATGTTACACTAGTTTTGAAAAAAAATTTCAAGAATTGAAAGGCAAGAGAAATTCTTTGAAAATTTTCTAGTAAAAAACAGAACGAAACCCAAACACACTTTGCTTTTCTTTTTTTTCTGTTTTGTTTTGAACAATCATCAATGGAACGACCTAGAAGAAGCCTAGGCCCTAACCTGGCCTAAATCTAATGTTGCTGGAAAATTTTTTATTTCTTTAGAAATTTTAAAATTCAACAGAACAAAGATTTGTTAGAAGAATTCAATACAAAACACTCATTCAATGGTTCAATTAGAAAAAAAAACTTTTATTTTGCATAAAAAAGAATATCAATCAAAAAAAAAAAAAAAATAATAAACCAATAGATAGACAAATAGTGTATATGAAAAAAAAGAACATCAGCTTATCTGAATTTAATTCGGAGAAATTCTTTAAAAAAAACTAAAATTCTT